>JAPDPK010000007.1:8797500-9105000 GCA_031772115.1 Heritiera littoralis | reverse complement strand
CAAAGATGCCCATTTAAGGTTAGAAATGGGCTAGAAATGTGTTGACTTTCGGGCTGAAATGAAGATGCATGAGGGCCGAGTTTGGAAGCCAGATTGGTGACTGGTTGTAGGTAGTTAATAGGAGAGGTGTTAGGCCCATGCATGCTGCTTTTGGGTGGTTGTCAAAAGGCTATTCAAAGCTAGATATTGAAGGGACAAGTTGGAGCAATGACAGGATTATAAACCCAACCGAACAGGGCTGTTTTTACGGGCAGTGAGCTACCCCTGTTGCATTAACCGAATGGCCAGGTACGGTAGAAAAGAAAAGAAAGAAAATGGAAGGAAAAGAAAGAAAACGGAAAGAAAAGAAATAAAATATATATATTTGAGGAAAAGAATATATATATTTAAGGAAAAGGAATTATATATGCGTTGTCTCGAGTTTATAGGTCAGCCAACATCGTTCAAATTTAAATATGTGTATATTTTGAATTTTATTAAATTTATACTAAATAGACTACTAATGTTTAAAGGTGTATGAGCGAAATTTGGTGCATGCATACAAAGTTCGGCTTTCACGTACGTTAAGCTATAAATGAGTAAGAAAACTTCAGAGTGCCACAGATTATAAAATTTAATTAGAAAAAGATTCTTGTAAATTGGCACTAATTCGGTACAATCATGTTTAAAGGTGTAGCATGGCGTTAAGGCGACAACCGAGTCAGACTAGGCTCAACACATGAGCTTCGAGCACAAGAGTCGGTAAGACATTTATATAACGTAGAACTAGAGTGATATTGTATAGGTTGATATATGGTTCTTTGAGGATTCGAGTACTTAGAGATTTCGACTTAGCTAGTAGTTATTATATAGTATAAATCGAGATAATTGATATGACATAATATAATGGTGTTGGATAAATTACACTTGCACAAATCGATGGCGAAATTTTTATAGCTATTAAGATTATCTGTAGAAACAAGTGGTAATAGTAAATCACGATTAATTACTAGTTAAGCATGCATGAATGACTAAGAATGAAATTTGGTATTGTGGAAAATAATGGATATCAAATTAAATACTTATGTATGATATGTGAATGGATGATATCATGGATTTAGGATTAAACGAAGTGAAATGCAAGTATGGCACTGAGATCGATAAAGGTACAAATTGATGCGATTTATGGTTAAATGATCTAATGTGGTATTGGATCTGTAGGCATCACTAGATCGAAATGACATTGCATGGATGCATTCCGTGGGCATTATACTATACGATTTTAAACTCATTTATTTAGTTGCATTGCCTTTAAGCATACTTTGCTTATAACTTGACATTTTGAAAGGATTTATCCATGCAATACTTATATGAATACTTGACATGTTTAAATTGTTTTGAAAAGATTGAGTATATAGTGTAAGTGTATGTGTTTATATATGTAAACGATTTTAAAGAAATGTGTTACATACTTTACACTATTTTCATAAGAAAAGTGAAAGGTTTAAATGTTTTATGGGACTATAGGCACCCTAAGAGAGTTAAATTCAATAAAGCATAGGGAAAACCGCCAATTGGAGATTAATAATTAGGCAGAGATGCTTGTCCGACAATAATCGTGGACAGGGCTCAATCACACCTGATCAGTGGGGCTGAGAGACATGATGTCTATGGCAATAGATAGCGCCCTAGTTGGTTTCCAGGGGGCGATGACATGATTTTCACTACTAGCTACAATGATTAAAGTCTTTATTGATAGAGTATTAGGGATTCAGCCTAGTCTCAAACCTGATATGATATGCTATCTAGATTATGATTTTATTTGATACGAACTTTAGATTTGACACGATTTTTATAGTATATGAGAAATGTTTTGAGACTGTACATGTTTTAGACATGCTCTAAAAGTGAATATGAAATGCTTTGAGACATTACATATTTTTAAACATGTTTTAAAAGTGCAAGTGATATGATTAGTGAATTGTTCATACTCTAACATGTCTTAAAAGTGAACATGAAATGAATTGAGATTTTACATATTTTGAACATGCTCTAAAAGTCTATGTAATATAATTTGAAATGATAGTCGTTTTTATACAGTAAAGCTTGCATAAGTTTGCATAAAGAATCATGACAAAACAATATGTTTTATGCATGAAAGATCTCGTGACCGTATGCTGTACATGAACCTGATAATTACATGAAGATTGGCATAACTACATACCACATGTGATCATGTTTCCACATAAAAAGTGACATAATTTAACACGGTATAAAGGCTAAATTTTTAGATGATAAATGACATGATTTGATACTGTGCCTGGTTATGGTTTCCACATGAGCTGTGATATGACATGAGATTGATACGAGTATAGCTTAATACCATATGATGTCGAAACTACTTATGATGCACTATTGCATGATATACTATGGTGTAAGGTCAAAAGGGTTGAAAAATAATTGAATTGATACGATCAGGGTTTATGTGATAGACTTGCACAGAGATGGAAATGATGAGGTATTTTTGAGTACCCTTACATCGATACTTTAAAACTCTTGCCCACTTATAGTCTTTAGGGCATAATCTGGGATGTTTTAATAAACAATTACAGATAGAATATGATATGAGAATCTTTAATAAAAGGGTTCATGCATCTGCATTAAAATAGTATAAGTCTAATTCTGCACTTATATAAATGACTTACTGAGCCTTCACTCATTAAACGAGAACTATTTTTCATATTGATTCAAGGGCCACGTTGGACAATTCTGGTGATTTGATAGTGTCTCGACTCTTGAAGTCTTTATTGTTGAATATCTTAGTATAGTAATATTTTTTTCTCTATATGCTTTTATTTTCAAGCAATGTTTGTATAGTACTGTAGGATGGGATGTAAACTAAGATAATAAGTAGTTGATGTAATATTTTGATATTATATGATCTGTATGTGGTGATTAGTAGTGAATACTAGGACTGTTGAGATGATACACATCTGGTGAATATAATGTGGACTGTGGGAAATGTTGTTCTATTTCATTGTGATGATTTGTAGGTAGTTAATTGGGGAAATCTCAAAATATAAAGGGGGATATTTTCAATTTGTTTCTAAGAAATAGTAAGTTATAGACTATAAATGATCATTCATTATCTTAGAGAGTAATTTAGATCATAATTGAATTAAGGAATGAATGAAAATGGTTTAGTGACTACACTGACGCCGAATACAAACCGTAAAACGAAAAGGAAAAATCTGGTTCGTAATTTTACTAAGGGAAATAAATGTAAATGTCAAGTGAACGTCTCGAATTTTGAGTCGTGACAGATTTAATGGTATCAAAGCAATGTTTGTCTAGTATGTGTCAGTGTAAATACGTCAAAATAGTTTACATCCCATAATACTGTAAATGCCTGAATGTTAAGTGCTCAGTAAGTGCAAAAAAACTATTCTAAATGCATGCTTTTTTTGTATTGAAATTAAATGATAATAAGGTAAAGAAGACCGCTAAGTGGTGGATGGTTTGGAGCCTCAATAAGTGACACAATGGCCTATAAGGCACTATGAATTGCGACGAGATTAAGAAAGGCACAATAGCATATATGGAATATTGGGTTATGGAGATTGATTTGGTATACTTATAAGAGCTTACGAACGTGGTATAAATTCTGTTTGATGGAAATGATTGTGGAGTTACCTGGCATAGTTGGCCTAAAATGAGGCTATGCTATGATTTGGAGATTTGGTTGTACATTTAGACTTAGATGAACATTACTTTAGAAGCTTCAAGTGTGAAATGAAAAGAGGATTGAACAACTTTATGTCAATGAACTTGTTATATTTTAAAGTTATAAGATTTGATTGAATGCAGGATTTAGGCTTGTTTTGAAAGCTATCGAGATTTGAAAGTAATATCAAAATACGAAGTTTTGGATTTGAATTGAGTGGGCATCCATAATAAGCCTAAATAAAGAGGGTTCGATTGGGTTTATTGGAGTAGACCAGTAATATTTTGGACTTGTCTATGAAAGTGGTAGGAAATTTACTAAAACTTGTCCACCATGTGTGGCAAGAAGTGAACTTTATTGATATACCTCAAGAGAAACAAGTGTCTAGCCTCCTTATGGACTTGAGAGATGTACTGGATCTGGTATATTTTGAAAGTATATGAGCTTTGAAAACCATATGATTAGAAGTAATATGATTTGGAAAGTACATGGACTTCAGAAATTATTTGACTTTTGAAATATATCGTTTGAACTACATAAACTTTGAAAGTTTAATGAATTGAACCCTATAGTTTTGAACTATGTGGATTCAAATCCTACAAGACTCTTCAAATTTCTCACTAGTAGAGTCGAAACGAATACAACATGTTATAGAAAAAGGGTCTTTAAATGAAAATTTAAGATTATTAGGGCATGTCTTGCAAAATAACAAATTGATGTGAAAGTTAAGATTAGGTGAGATAAGACATTCGAGATCATCAAGTCTTGACATTGATCTTGACCCAGTCTGATAGTTTCTGAATTATAAGAATTAATGGTCATAAGATGTGAACTAATGAGACACGTCCAATTTGGTGGACTTATTGAGTACTAAACTTTAAAATTTATATAACAACGATTGATCCTTAGAATAAGTGATAATATACGAATCTGATTTTGAAATTTATTAGACTTGAGATGATGTGGAGATAGAGAAAACAATAAAGAAAAGCACCCTCATATGTTGGGAGGACATTGATCAGTGTTGGAAGAACTTAAAAGCAACTGCGATAGTTACTAGACAAGGGGTTCACATGCCGAAGTGTGTCACTCTAAAAGCTCTAGTATTGTTAGTGAAAAGATAGACGACAGGTTTTAGGGTATAAAGACAAGATATGAGCTTTGGAACTAGCAGAGAAAATTTCTCGAAATGTGAAGTTGATATGGGATTGATTAAGGACAACTCAAAGCGAACAGATGAGTTATGCCAATAAATGAAGGAGACACATGGAGTTTCAACTTAGAGATAGAGTATTCTTGAGGATCTCTCCGTCTCTAAGCGTAATGAGATTTAGGAAGGAAGGGAAGTTAATTCCTTAATACATTGGATGATTTGAGATACTAGAGAATGTAGGTGACGTGGTATATTGACTAGCACTTCCACCCTAACTATTGGGTGTGCACAACGTCTTCTGTATATCTATGCTTAGGAAGTATCATTTAGATCCCTCTCATGTGATTGAGTATGAAACTTTGGAGATCTAAGAGGACTTGAGTTATATTGAGAAGACAATTCAGATTGTGGATCGAGCGAGTCAGGTATTGTGATCCATGGCAACTCTTTGGGTAAAGGTGCTTTGGCAACATCACTTTTTAGAGGAAGCTACATGGGACATAGAGAGTTTAGTGAAAGAGAAGTATTCTCATCTATATTAGGATAACTTGGAGCAATTTGGAGGACCAAATTTTCTAAGGTGGGGGGATGTGAGAACCGCCAATTCCTTAAAACTGATCAGCTACTTAATGTGTAATTATAAGTGCATATAATGCAATGATGCAATTTACGGGTTTCAAATATATGATTATGGTTTATAATTATAGAAATGAAGTCTTTAAGAATAGAAGTCGAGAATGACGTGAAACGTATACATATGCCGTATATGCAGTGTACGTTGAATCGATATAAATGGAATACACGAATTATGCACATAAGATTACGTACACGCATGAACCAAATTAAATCCATGCGTACGTAAGCTAAATGCACGTAACGTGCATGCATACATGCGTACATATATACGTATAAAAATAATGGGTATAAAAATAAATAAAAAATATATATAATAAAATACATATATATATATATATATAAATTACATGCATAATATATATTTGAAAGTGTATACACACACACACACACACACACACACACACACACACACACACACACACACACACAAAGACAAGTAAATATATATTATAAACATGGTAAGATTATATATAATATATAATGCTTTGTGTGTGTGTATATATGTATTATATAACCAGTATGTTAAAAGTTATATATTATAAAAGTTTTAAATATAATAGTTTTAAAAATTAAAACTATAAATATAAATATATATAAATAAAAATAAAAATAAGAGAAAAAATGAAATGGGTGAGTGGGAAAATTTTACACCAACCCTTTACATTATGTTTGGATAAACATTAGTAAAGGAAAGGAATGGAAAGGAAAGGAATGTAGACTAGAGGAAAGGAGAGGAAAGGAAAGGGTACATGTACCTCTTGTTTGGATAACTAAAATTAATAAAGAAAAGGAAAGGAAAGTAATCCTAACAACCCTTGTTTGGTTAAACAATGGAAAGGAAAGAAAATGATTCATTATAACACTTTTTTTTTCTAATTATAACCATTTTTGTTTTAAATTTTATAAGATAATAAGGTTAAATTTGACATTCTATATGTTATAATTTTTTTCAAGTTTCCTTTCCTTCCCCTTTACCCCAAATTGGGGTTTTAAAAAAACTTAGTAAGTCAAGGGAAAGCAAGGGGTGCTCACTCCCCCTCTCTTTCCTTTCCCTAGCTAAAAAATCTTTCCAAACAAAGAAAAGGTTTACAACCTTCCTTTGTTTTACTTTACTTTCCTTTCCTTTTTCTTCCTCACCCTCAATCCAAACATAGGGTAATAGTGCTCTACCACACCATACCCACCCTCATCATATCCCTCTCGTCCGTCCCTCTCTCTCTCAGTACACTCACAACTCAACACCTCACTCTTCCTATCTTATCCTCAATTAACACAAAAGAAAGAAAGAATTTGGAGAAACTAAACTGAAGCCGAGAGAAAGAGCTGAAGCAACGACGTCGAAGAGGGAGGAATGGCATTTTCAAGTAGTTGGGTAAGAACATGCAAGTGGATGGAAGGACGCTAGAATTGGTAGTGTAAAGGTTGAAGCATGGTGTTGAGGGATAACAGGGGCTCAACTGAGCCTAAACTTGGCTACTGTGATCCGTGTTGGACGGTGGTTATGGTAAGGTTGAAATAAGAGAGATGAGAAGAAGCCGTCTTGCAGTTCAACCAAGGCCTCCTCCACGTGAAACCAACTTGAACAAAGGTGATAAAGGCTATTAAGAGTGTAACGTAAAGGCTGAAACAATAGGTGAATTCCCTACAGGGTTTTGTGGAGTTGCATTAAGTTGCTGCTTTTGGTAGCTGAGACAACCAACCTGGCATTGATCAAGGGTTTTGGAGTTGATCTTATATGCTGGAAATGGCGTGAAAACAGGAGTTTTTCTTAAGTGTTAAAGTTGAGTTAGAGGCTGATCGGGTGTGGGAAGTTGGCTGTTGCTTGGAGGCTCTTAGACGAGGCTAGGTATAGGTTGTTCTGTGGACTTTTAAAGATTGATTTTTGGTGCCTAAATAAAAGCGTCAGACAAGTTTTTTGTGTGTGACCAAAGATGCCCTTTTAAGGTTAGAAACGAGCTAGAAATGTGTTGACTTTGGGGCTAAAATGAAGATGCATGAAGGCTGAGTTTGGAAGCCAGATTGGTGACTGGTTGTAGGCAGTTAACAGGAGAGGTGTTAGGCCTATGAATGCTGCTTTTGGGTGGTTGTCAGAACTATTCAAAGCTAGATATTGAAGGGACAAGTTGGACCCATGACAAGATTATAAACCCAGCCGAACAGGGCTGTTTTACAGGCAGTGAGCTACCCCTGTTGCATTTACCGAATGGCTAGGTAGGGAAGAAAAGAAAAGAAAGAAAACGGAAGGAAAAGAAAGAAAACGGAAAGAAAAGAAATGAAATATATATATTTGAGGAAAAGAATATATATATATGCTTTGGCTCAAGTTTATAGGTAAGCCAACATCGTTCAAATTTAAATATGTATACATTTTGAATTTTATTAAATTTATACAAAGTAAACTACTAATGTTTAAAGGTGTACGAGCGAAATTTGGTGCACGCATGCGAAGTTCGGCTTTCACGTACGTTAAGCTATAAATTGGTAAGACAACTATGGAGTGCCACAGATTATAAATTTTAATTAGAAAATGATTCTTGTAAATTGGCACTAATCCGGTACATTCATGTTTAAAGGTGTAGCATGGTGCCAAGGCGACAACCGAGTCAAACTTGGCTCAACACACGAGCCTCGAGTACAAGAGTCGGTAAGACATTTATATAACGTAGAATAAGAGTTATATTGTATAGGTTGATATACGGTTCCTTAAGGATCCGAGTACTTAGAGATTTTGACTTAGCTAGTAGTTATGATATAGTATAAATCGAGATAATTGATATGACATAATATAATGGTGTTGGTTAAATTACGCTTGCACAAATCGATTACAAAATTTTCATAGCTATTAAGATTATCTGTAGAAACAAGTGGTAATAGTAAATCTCGATTAATTACTAGTTGAGCATGCATGAATGCCTGAGAATGAAATTTAGTATTGTGGAAAATAATAGATATCAAATCATATACTTACGTATGATATGTGAATGGATGATATCATGGATTTAGGATTAAACGAAGTGAAATGCAAGTATGGCATTGAGGTCGATAAAGATACAAATTGATGCGATTTATGGTTAAATGATCTAATGTGGTATTGGATCTGTAGGCATCACTAGACCGAAATTACATTGCATGGATGCATTCCGTGGGCATTATACTATACAGTTTTAAACTCATATGTTTAGTTGCATTGGTTTTAAGCATACTTTACTTATAACTTGACATTTTGAAAGGATTTATCCATGCAATACTTATATGAATACTTTACATGTTTAAATTGTTTTGAAATGATTGAGTATACAATGGAAGTGTATATGTTTATATCTGTAAATGATTTTAAAGAAATGTGTTACATACTTTACACTATTTTCATAAGAAAAGTGAAAGGTTTAAATGTTTTATGAAACTATAGGCACCCTAAGAGAGTTAAATTCAATAAAGCATAGGGAAAACCACCTAATTGGAGATTACTAATTAGGCAGAGATGCTTGTCCGACAATAATCGTGGACAGGGCTCAATCACACCTGATCAGTGGGGCTGAGAGACATGATGTCTATGGCAATAGATAGCGCCCTAGTTGGTTTCCAGGGGATGATGACATGATTTTCACTACTAGCTACAATGATTAAAGTCTTTATTGATAGAGTATTAAGGATTCAGCCTAGTTTCAAACCTGATATGATATGCTATCTAGATTATGATTTTATTTGATACGAACTTTAGACTTGACACGATTTTTACAGTATATGAGAAATGTATTGAAACTGTACATGTTTTAGACATGCTCTAAAAGTGAATATGAAATGCTTTGAGACATTACATATTTTTAAGCTTGTCTTAAAAGTGCAAGTGATATGATTAGTGAATTGTTCATACTCTAACATGTCTTAAAAGTGAACATGAAATGAATTGAGATTTTACATATTTTGAACATACTCTAAAAGTATATGTAATATGATTTTAAATGATAGTCGTTTTTATACAGTAAAGCTTGCATAAGTTTGCATAATGAATCATGACAAATCGATATGTTTTCTGCATGAAAGCTGTCATAACCCTATGCTGTACATGAACCTAATAATTACATGAAGAGTGACATAACTACATACTACATGTGATCATGTTTCCACATAAAAAGTGACATGATTTAACGGTATAGAGGCTAAATTTTTAGATGATAAATGACATGATTTGATATTGTGCGTGGTTATGGTTTCCACATGAGATGTGATATGACATGAGATTGATACGAGTATAGCTTAATACCATATGATGTCAAAACTACTTATGATGCACTATTGCATGATATACTATGGTGTAAGGTCAAAAGGGTTGAAAAATACTTGAATTGATATGATCAGAGGTTTATGTGATAGACTTGCACAAAGATGGAAATGATGAGGTATTTTTGAATACCCTTACATCGATACCTTAAAACTCTTGCCCACTTATAGTCTTTAGGGCAGGATTTGAGATGTTTTAATAAACAATTAGAAATAGAATATGATATGAGAATCTTTAATTAAAGGGTTCATGCATCTGCATTAGAACAATAGAAGTCTAATTTTGCACTTATATAAATGACTTACTGAGCGATCACTCATTAAACGAGAACTATTTTTCAGACTGATTCAAGGGACACGTTGGACAATTCTGGTGATTTGATAGTGTCTCGACTCTTGAAGTCCTTCTTGTTGAATATCTTGGTATGGTAATATTTTTTCTCTATATGCTTTTATTTTCAAGCAATGTTTGTACAGTACTGTAGGATAGGATGTAAACTAGGATAATAAGTAGTTTATGTAATATTCTGATATTATATGATCTATATGTGGTGATTAGTAGTGAATATTAGGACTATTGAGATGATACACATTTGGTGAATATAATGTGGATTGTGGGAAATGTTGTTCTATTACACTGTGATGATTTGCAAGTAGTTATTTGGGGAAATCTCAAAGTATAAGGGGAGATATTTTCAATCTGTTTCTAAGAAATTGTAAGTTATAGACTATAAATGATCATTCCCTATCTTAGAGAGTAATTTAAATCATAATTGAATTAACGAATGAATGAAAATGGTTTAGTGACTACACTAACGCCAAATACAAACCGTAAAACGAAAAGGAAGAATCTGGTTTGTAATTTTACTAAGGGAAATAAATATAAACGTCAAGTGAACGTCTCGGCTTTCGAGTCGTGACATCACTGAATATAATTGATTGAATTGATTTATTGCATTGTTTACTGAAAAGTCTATCGTACTGTTTATTGATAGATTCACTGAACTATTTTCCTAACTGTTTACTGCACTGTTTGCTGATTGATGTACCAAACTGCTTATTGAATTGATTGCAGTACCGTTTACCAATTGTTTTATCGAATTGTTTATTATATAGTTTAATGAAGGGACTTTTAATTGTTTACTAAATTGCTTAAGTTATGGTTTATCGAAAATTGTACCACTGAACTGTCTATTGAGCAAACTACAATAAACTCCTTATAGTCGGAGCAAGAGACTAGGACAGGTGAGGTGCTTCAAATTATCATTTTGTACTCAGTCTGTTTATCTAACCAATTATAGTATCCTTTTTGATAGAGCGCCTAAATATTGTACTGATAGTAATTCTGAGTGTATGAGCATGTTTAAGATACACGCATGTAGTTATGCATAGTATGAGCTCTTTTATATATATTTCTTATTGGGCATAAGCTTACCCCTTTTATCTTCCTTCTAAATTATTTGTAGTAAATTTATTCTGTTTCGGGAGGTAATTTGATCGGAATACCTTAGGTGGTTTTTCAAAGACCGTAAAGGTATACTATTTTACTTTTATATGTTCAAACAATGTATGTACAGTACTACTATGTATGTATTTCGTACAGGAGATGTAAACTATATTGTAGTGTACTAAATATGATTGTGGAGTATTAATTGATAGGAGTATAATGTAAATTAATTATGATTGTACAAGTATGTATCAAAAGTGAATGTTTTGGGTTCTAGGATTAAATTGTTGATTAACATTGAAACTGAGTATAGACATTGCAAACAGTCTAATCAATCATAAAGAAAAAGTAAAATGTTAATACTAAGTGTCAAGTATTGGATTGTGATATAAACAAACCCTAATTAAGCCATAGGGACCACTTCTTCTAATTAAAGCAATAGTGGGCTTAACTAAAAGAGTTTAGTTAAATGGATTTAATTAAAAGAGTTTAATTAAGTCGTAGGCCCACATTCTAATTAAAAGATGAATTGGGCTTAACCAAAAGAGCTTAGTTAAGTAAACTTAATTAATTAGGTATAATTAAGTTGTGGTCTCATTCTTTATTAAAAGAGTATAATTACCATTAAAGCCTCAATTATAATTTAAATGAAAGTCCAAAAGGCTTGTAGGTTTAGGTGTAAACCTTAGCATATAAATAAACTATTATGGCTCGCCACATGAAAAATAATGAACAAAAGAGAAAATTAAGCAAGAAATTCATTAAAGGAGTTGGCGAAAAACCATGTAAAGTTTGTGGTGCCCATTTGCCTCTCTCTTTTCTTTCCTGCTTCCACCTTCCTCAAGAAGAAAGATGTTTCTTTCTCAATTTTGAGCTTTACGATATTGAGAAGACCTTGTGGTGAATTTATGAAACTCAAGCCACTGGCATAGTGATGGTCATAATACAATCTAAGCTTTAAAAGGTTCCATAGCTACTGATGTTAATCATTGTTAGAGGCCGGATAATTAGATGACTTTAATTTGCAACAACCTAGCCTCTATATGCAAGAGTAAGTGGATTCAAATATATTGATTACGAGATCATAAGACGAATAGGTAAAAAAATTCAAAACTCCATGTTTACTTTTAGTATGTAAAATCAATTTCTTTAAGACTTAGTATCAAGTTTATTTTTATGGCTTGGTGTTCTTCACTTATCTTTCGTTGCATTTTAACGTTATGAATGTTTATGCATGAGTTGAAACCATAAAAAAAAAACTTAACAAAACTGAGATTTTACTAACACCAAAGATCATGGCTCCTAAATTTGATAAGAAATTCAAACTATTGGCCTTTACAACACTGCCTAGAAAGTAATTTCAAAGTTCAAAGTTAATAGGTTAAGGGCTTTCCTCATAGAGTTACTAACTTAAAATAGAGTGCTTTGTAGCTAAGAAATAGATTAATGATAGTATCTTGGTGGCTTAATAAGTTTTTCATTATTTAAAGTTAAAGAAAAAAGGTAATGTAACAACCTGTCACCACATTTTTCACCTTAATTTACACAATTTATCCGGTTAGGCTGTCTGTGATACTTCACTTGATTTCTTATGTTAAACAATTTCGTAAAATATTGTTTATATTACATACATCCCCTATCTTACTTAATAAGCAAGTAGTACTGCATACATGTCTAAATACAGAAAATAAATGATCGTATCTCATAAATCTCAGTCGATCTGTCACATTGTCCATTATGTGCATTCGTAATCCACAAATATTGGATCTCACCATCATCAAAACTTGAAATGTTAAAATTGGGGAGTGAGCAAACCACGGCTCAGTAAGATAGTTATATGTCACACTTGATATTCGGTTAACTATATGCTAAAAAACTTTTTCACTTTCTTTTAAATCTTCCTAGCTAGCTCTAAGCTCACATGTAGGAAGGATACTACAGTCGGCTAGGGATCCAGATAGAGTAAGGCAGGTATTTTAAAATACCTGACTTGTTCCGGAACCTAGAAACAACTGTAGAGAGTACTAATTCCGTTGTTTTCAAAATGATATAATTTTCGTTTTTCCACAAAGTAAACCACTTATTTCTTTTACTTCAGTATACTTTAAAACACGTGGCAGTTCAGTAGTAAAATGTTACGACCCGTTACCACATTTTTCACCTTATTGTACACAACTTAACCGGTTGGGCTGTCCGTGATACTTCACTTGTACTAACTGTTAAACAATTTTTCATAACATTGTTTATATTATACACATCCCCTATCTTAATTAATTGGATAAGTAGTACTGTAGACATGTCTAAATACAGAAAATAAATGATCGTACCTCATATAAATCAGTCGGTCTATCACATTGTCCTTTGTGTACAGCCGTGATCCACAATCAACTGATCTCACAATCATCAAAACCTGAAATGTTTAAAATTAAGGGGTGAGCAAAACCACAGCTCAGTAAGGGAATTATATGCCTCACTTGATACTTAGCTATCTATATGCTGAAAATCTTTTTTCATTTTTACTATGGGCTCTAGGCTCGCATGTAGGAAGGATACTACAGTCGGCTAGGGATCTGGATGGAGTAAGGTAGGTATTTTGAAATACCTATCTTGTTTCGGAACCTAAAAGCAACTGTAGAAAGTAATAAATTTCTTTTCATTTGAAATTTAAATCATTTTCCTTTTTATTTTGATGTCATTTTCATATTCTTTTCAAAAAAATGCTTTTATGAAATAAAGCATTTTAAATAAAGTAACTAATATTCATATATTCTTTGAAAAGAATATTAGTTAAATCATCATCATTCTTATTTAAACTCATTTCATATTTTACTGTACAATCATAATTAGTACAGTACTTTAAATAGCAAAATAAGCTATTAATTTCTTTTCGTATAACATATAAATCATTTAAATCTATTATTCAATTTAAAAATTAAAATAAGACTATTAGATTTATTTTCCTCCTCTTTCTTTTTTGGAAAACATATCACATATTCATGTCACATATAGTCTAATATTCAATTTAAAATCATAGTAAGAATATTAAAATCTATTCCACTTATCACATTAGCAAAGCAGCAAGCACTTCGGTAGATTAGTCACTATACACGTCGATAAATCGGTTACTATGCAAGATTATAAATCAACCCATTCACAAAACGAAAATCAATAAACTTCAAGCATATAGCTTAACTCACTGAAAACAGTTCAAAATAACCGATCCCTTAATCACTTTAGGCGTAAGCCCCAATTCACTGATTCAGTTACGACATCCATCCAACTAGCAATGGAGTTAAGTGTGAAAGAGGACAAACATTCAAATAGCACATGTTTGTATGGCATATATAAGCATAATTCAATGATCATACACATTCTCTGTCTTATGTATAAGATCCATTCCCTCTACTGACATTTGTCACATTCACGAATCACAATCATTTATTTATTGTCACAATAACCATGATTCCTCATATTTCATCAAAACACGTGTAGCACTTAGCTCTCAAAGGATTCTAGAGGTGGCTCCCATAGTTTTCGAAGATTCTATGTAGCACTTAGGTCCCTTGAGTCTTCTAGAGGTGGCTCACACGGTACAAAGATCGAGTCTTTACTCGGGTTTGCCTTTATGCCATATACTTTCTACTATCTCATCAGAACTCGTGTAGCACTTAGTGCTCAAAGGATTCTAGAGGTGGCTCCCATAGTTCACGAAGAATCTATGTAGCACTTAGGTCCCTTGAGTCTTCTAGAGGTGGCTCACACGGTACAAAGATCGAGTCTTTACTCGGGTTAGCCTTTATGCCATATATTTTCCACTATCTCATCAGAACTCGTGTAGCACTTAGTGCTCAAAGGATTTTAGAGATGGCTCCCATAGTTCACGAAGAATCTATGTAGCACTTAGGTCCCTTGAGTCTTCTAGAGGTGGCTCACACGGTACAAAGATCGCTGTAGCACGTATAATCTACTATTCCATTTTAAATCATGGTAAGAATATTAGCTTTATCAATTCTTCCTTTTTGAAAACATATTACATGTTCATATCACATGTTTTATGAAAATCATCTCATAGTACTATAATCAGTACCGTAATGAGCATTTTGTAAAAAAATGCTATAAGTCAATTGATCTTCTTCTCATATCATATAAAACATGTTCTTTTCACATATCACACATCATATATAGAGTCTAAGACAATCATCAATCTATCATGCTACAGACCCCGGAGGGCAAAGAAATAAACATGTCAATTCTATGACCATAATCTATATTGTCCTCGGTGGATCACTGATCAGGTGTCGACCGGGACTAAACATATCACATATCATACATCAGCATAATAGGATGCCTACTAGTCTCAAAACAGTATTTTTCATCATCAATAAACCTTTATGGAATTTATAAAAATATATTTTCATAATTTAAAACCATAAAGGTTATAAAACCATTTAGTGAATATTTAAGAAATATATATATATAAAAATATTCACTTTATTTCTTTTCGTTTTTTATCTCGTATTACGAGTAATTTACATATCAAGAGAATTTTCAGTGATTTCATTATCACCATTCTCAAAGAGAATTTTCGGTGATTTCAATATCACCATTCTCGAAAACATAGATATTTTAAAATCACTTTCATTTTATTCATGTTTTTATGAAAATATTCATTTCCTCAATTTTCGTGGTTGAAAATCATTTCTCGTGATATAAAATCATTTATTATGATTTTCAGTAATTTTCGAGAATTTTTCGATAATTTTTCGGCAGTATAACGGCTGCCGATTGGCTAGCCTCCTGCACAAAAAATACAGTTTATAATTTTCAGCCAGTACTTCATTCCAAATTTCCAACCAATCATTCATCATAATAATTTCATAAAATATTTCCATAAAATATTTTGAAATTAAAACATGCAGACTGAATATCCTTACAGTGCTGCACATGCATCCCTTACCTGTCTCGGGTCGACGACTGACTCTCGAAGGTCGCGCCCATGTTCACCTCACCCGATTTCATCAGCTTGGTCATCGCGGGAATTTTTTGAAATTTAATTTCTACAAATTAGAATTTTTTTCCATAATTATTTAAATAAATAAATTATTTAAATAATGTAACACTTTTCGAGATTTTTTACCGATTCCCGTAATTCTCGAGATTTCACATAATTTTCAAATTCTCAGGAATTTTCCAAATTCTCGGAATTCCTTTTCTCTTTCTCTTTCTCTTTCTCTTTCTTCTTTTCTTTTTTTTTTCTTTTTCCTTTTTCCTTTTCTTTTCCTTTTTCTTTTCTTTTTCCTTTTTCCCATTTTTGGCCAGACCGGTTCAGTGCCACCTTCGATCGGTTCGGTCGGTTCGACCACCGACGATCCTCCTTTCCGCCGGTTTGCCCCTCCCACAGCTGGCCGACGTTGCGAAGATGCCGGATTTGGCCTCCGTTTCGCCCCATCACCGGCGACAGCGCCGGATCTAGGTCCGTGGGTCTCGGCTCCTTTCCTTCCTCCATCGGTTTCCCTTTCGCCGGTGGCTCCTCTCACCTTCCCCTGGTTCTCGCCGGTCTCGTGGGGGGAGTGGCGGTGCTCGGATCGGCCGGCACCGCCGATCTCCTCTTCCTTTTCTTCTCGGGTTTCTTTTTCCGTTTCCTTCGCTTCTGTTTTTCGTTTCTTCACGCCGCCGGCTGCTTCTTTCCTTTCTCTAGCCGGTGGCGTCTCGCCCTTCTCCTTCCTCCCTCGCCGGCGGTGGCAGCTCTGCTGTCGTCGGCCCTTTGGCTGGGAAGGATCGGGTCCTTCCCAGATTTTCCTTTCCTTCTGTTTTCTATTTTCGTTCCTCTTTTGTTTTTTTTTTTGTCTTATTTCCATATTTAGTATATAATACACTATATACTATACACTATAAAATATATTTTATACATATAATATATACCATATATTATACATATATTATTTCATATATAATGTAATACAATATATATTATATATAAACTATATATTTTATATTACAAAATATATATCTAGTATATATATGTATATTTATATACTTTAAAATAAATAACATTTATATATACAATTATATAAATGTTATAATACAATATATATACATATAAACTTTAATATAAAATCACATTTACCTTTCTTCTATATATATATATATATAAAATTATATATACACATAAAATATTATGTTTATATACATATATATTATTTAAATTTTTGAAATAGTATATATTTCCATATATATACCAACATATATTAAAATATACTATATAGTATTTTAAATACATATATATATTTGTATAAAATAAATTTATGTAATTTGTAATTATATAAACATATTTTATTTTCATTTCTCATTTTCATTATTTAATTTGGATTTTAATTGATCCAAATTAATTTTCCTCTCTCCATTATTTTTATTTTCACTTCCAATTTAATTTCCTTGCACGAATTTCTCAATTTTTTCACTTCCTCAATTCTCGGGATTTTCACCAATATCCCGTTCTCACAATTTTATTTATTTCCTCTGATTTATTTTCTCCATTATTTATTTCCAATATTTATAATTTCCAATAAATGGAAAATTTACGGTTATCACATAAAAACAGTGGTTTAGTTCTTTTCTCTTCAGTACAGTAAAAACACGTGACAGTACAATGATTTGTAAATATCCAATAATTGGATAATTACTTCTTTGATTATTTTTTTCTTAGAAATAATTCTTATGTTATTCTTTTAGAATAAACATTTATTTCTCTTTTCAAATCAGTAACCGTATCGTACAGTTTAGTAAAACAGTATATTCAGTAAAATAGTATCTCGATACGGTTCAGTCAGTAACAATAAACATTAGCTACCAATTCAGTAAATAGCATACGATAGCTTTCAGTTCAGTAAACAGTAAATGGTAGCTTTCTGTTCAGTAAAACAGTAATCAGTTGCTACCATTTCGGTGTACAGTACAGTTCTGTAACACTGTGTTTTGGTACGGTTTTTCATCAATAAACAGTAAACAGTACAGTAAACAGTACAGTACAATAAATAGGATTCTGTAATTCCTTTCAGTAAACAGTAAACAGTGAGATTAGGCATCATCCTACAATGAAATCATGCTATCTCATCCACTAGGGACACAATAATAGTAATGAGATCTATGGCCATGATCTATAATATGTCCTCGGTGTACACTTGCTAGGTGACAATCCGGGACGTTGATGACTAGTTGGTCAATCAGCCACGTGACAGTAACAATATGTGTGATGCATGAAGCTCGGGGCCTAAGTCTCAAAACAGTATAAAATCGTACCATAGCCTTTATGGATTTTAAACACAGTAGTGTAAAACATTTCACAATTATCCACAAGGCTCACATGTATAAATCATCACCTTTATGAAATTTATAAAATAAATTAAACATTTTCAAAATATTTCATAAAGGTATAAATCATGTTTTCCATATGGTGAAAACAGTTATAAAATAGTCACACTGAAAACATATCTCGTGACTGTCTTTTTCCACTATAAAACATGTATGCACACTTTTCCGTGCTTTGTATCCCAAAACATGGTTTTGAAAATTATCGGAATTTAATTCACATAATCTCATAATTTATGGAAAAATAAAATATTTATTTTTCCAAATTATAAATCTCGTAACCGTGTTTTCTTCTAAAAACACGTGTAGAGACCTCTAGTCTCGAAATCATAGTTTTTTCATCATTCTTAACCTTTATGGAATTTATGTAATTAATTGTTTTCATAATTAAAACCATAAAGGTTTTATATAAAATCAAGTGAATATTTAAGAAATATTTATAAAATATTCACTTCGGTCCTTTTCATTTTTTATCTCGTTTCACGTGAATTATCACCTACAGGGTGAATTTTCGGTGATTCCATTTTCACCATTCTCGAAAACATGAATATTTTAAATTCAAACTTCCATATATTCATGTTTTATGAAAAATAATTGATTTTTGGATTTTGTGACTGAAAATCTACTCTCGTGAAATTAAATCATTTATTATGATTTTCGGTGATTTTTGGTAAATTTCGGTGATTTTTCGATAATTTTTTGGCAGTACAACGACTGCCGATTTGGCTAGCCTCCTGCATGGAAAATACGGTTTTATAATTTTCAACCGGTAAATCACCACAATTTGCAAACAAATAAATCACCACAGTTTTCAACCAATCATTGTAAATTGCATTTATAAAATTTAAATGCATAATTTAAAACATGTGGCCGAATAACCTTACAGGCGGCACATGTCTCCCTTACCTGTCTCGAGTCGGCAATCGCCTCGTTCATCGTGCCCGTGTTCACCTCGCCCGATTTCATCGGCTCGATCATCGAGGAAATTTTCTGAAATTTAAATTCTAAAAATTAGAATTTTTTTCATAATTTATTCAAATTAATTACTCGAAAATAATTTCCGAATTTCTTACCGAATTTCTTGGATTTTCTGAATTTCCCGTAATTTTCGAATTCTCGAAATTCCTTTTCTCTTTCTCTTTCTTCTTTTGTTTTTCCTTCTTTCTTTTTCTCTTTTCTTTTCTTTTTCTTTTTCCTTTTTCTTTTCTTTTTCTTTTCTTTTTCTTTTTCCATTTTCTTTTCCCAGCCGAACCGGTCACCTCCCCTCACCGCCGGTTCTTCTTCGGTGACTGGTTTCGGTGGTTCGGCAGCTCCACAGCTGGCTGGCACCACGACAAAGCTGGATCTGGCCTCCGTTCGGTCTAGATCGGCGGCACGGCGGCGGATAGACTCAGTTTAGGTCGGCCTTTTTTTGCCTCTTTGCCGTCCCTCCTCCGCCGTTCTCTGCCTCACCGGTAGCCTCCTAACTCTTCCTCTTCCTCTGGCAAAGCTTCGGTGGCAGTGGTGGTGGCCAATTCTGCTGGCACCGCCACTTTCCTATTTTTCCTCTTTTCTCGGCTTCCGTCGGATTTTCCTTCTCTATTTCTGTTTTCCTTCCGTCGGTCACCGACTTCTCTCTCTCTCTGCCAACGCCGTTTCACCCTTTCCTTTTCTCCCTCGCCGGCAATGGCAGCTTCGCCACCGTCGGCCCCTCTGGGAGGATCGGGTTTCCCCTGATTCCTTCTCTTCTGTTTTCTTTCCTCTTTTGTTTTTATTTTACTTTCTATTTTTATCTGTACTATATAATATATGTTATATTATAAGACAATAGATATTTTATTTACAATATATATCTATTCAAACTTTAATGTAAATTAATATTTACATTTTTATTCTTATATGTATATATATTTATATATACATACGTATATACATAAGTACTATTTAAATTAATCAAATAGTATATATATACATATATACATACCATTGTATTTTTTTTGTATATATATATACACTATATAGTATTTAAGTACCTATGTATTTGTATAAAATATTTTTATATAATATATAATTATATAAACATATTTCCTATTTTCTTTTCTCTTTTCTTATTTAATTTAGATTTCCATTTATCCAAATTAAATTTCCTCCTTTCTTTATTTTTCGAATTTTCAATTTAACTTCCTTCACTCGAATTTTTCGATTTATCACTTCCTCAATTCTCGGGACTTTCACCAATATCCCGTTCTCAAAATTTTATTTCTTTCCACTCATCTATTTTGTCCAATATTTATTTCCAATATTTATAATTTCCAATAATTGAAAAATTTACAGTTATCACAGGTAATAACTTTAAGTTAGTATTGAAGTTTGACATGAATAAGAATTATGACAAGATTAAGTGGTATTTCCTTGAGGCTATTCTACTATAGTTAGGCTATGATAAGGGAATACGAAATGTGTCACAATTGTCTCTTATTCTATAGTAATGAATTGAGAAAGAAAATCTTATGTTCATATATCTCCTTCTAAAAGATTAAGGCAAAAGGATCCCTTACCTCAATATCTTTTCTTTTTTGGCAATAATTATCCTATCTAGGATGGTATTTCATGAGTCTTAATGTCAAAATATTAGTTATCATAAGCTTAATTCCCTTCTTTTGTCTTGTCCTATCTCATTTTCTGTTTGCAGATGATTGACTATTTTTTTTACAGGTGCTAACCTTGATGATCTTGAGAACTTGTTGAATATAATTCAATCTTAATATTAGGCTTCTAAGCAATAAGTGAATTTGGAGAAATCAAGTATTGTCTTTAGTGCCAATACCCTTATTCAAAAGTAGAATGAGATAACAGACTATTTACAAATAAAGATAGGAGCTATTCTTGGTACATACCTTGTGATACCATCTTTTTAAGGGAAGTCTAAAGGAAAAACTATGGCTTATGTTTATGATAAGGTGTTGGTTAAGCTTTAAATAAACTGTGTGCAATTCCAACATATGCCATGACATGCTTTAAATTGTTAAAAGAGCTGTGTAAAGAGTTAAATTCTGTTAAGCCAAGTTTTGATACAAGATAAAAGAAATAAGAACGGTATACGTTGGAAGAGTTGGAATAGTTTAACATTGGCTAAAGTAAGAGGCATGGGATTCAAAGATCTATTTAATATTTAACAAAGTTTTATTAGCCAAATAGGTGTTGGAGGTTGATTTAGAATCTTGCTAACTTATAAGTTAAAATATTGAAAAAGTATATTTTCCATACACAAATTTCTCTGAGGCTATAAAAGGAGGTTTTGGATCTTGGGGTTGGAGTAGTTTATTAGAAAGCAGAGACTATATCGAACACAGCTTTGTAAGAACGATTTTCTCGCAAAAGGAAAAAAAATCAGTAGCTTGAAGAAGAGAATAATCAAACACAAAAACAAATAACCATGATTTAGGCTTTGATTGGGTCCACAAGCCAAAATTAATTCCAGTTCATTAAAAATAGTGTTAGCGAAAAAAATTAATTATCATTATTCTGATTGAGGCACAGAATACGACAAAGGCCGCCACGTGGCCTCTAGTCATTGGGCCACGTGGCATCATGCGGGAGACGTTGCATGGCATGCGACAGCATTGCGGGGAGACCCCCTCTCGTGTGCGATAGGATCCTGTCGCCTTCGACAGGCACCAAATGACCATCCGCGTGATGCTTGCCGCTGCATGAGTGTGGCCTCCGTTTATGAGCCTCTCGCCTAGCGGTAAACCTCTCCTGCCAGAGATCGAACGACTTACTACCCGTTAGTGCCGTACCAAGAACAAACTCTTCTAAAAGGATGAAATTGCCCTCCAGGTAATTAGTATGCAGTAATGGTAATTTACTCACCTATAAATAAGCCACAGGTATTATTTTACTCTATAATTTTTAACTTCTAGCTTTTACGTTTCCCAATACTCAAGAATCTTTGGCTGACTTAAGCATCAGAGTGCCTACACAGGGAACTACCCCCTGCGTTCATCTGACTTTTGTTATTTTGCAGAAGCTTTTGGGAGACACATGGAGAAAGGGACATACACCTACATCAGCAATCACTCATTGTTGTTTTTGTGCAACAACAATTGGCGCCGTCTGTGGGAAACGAAATAAAAGCCAGTTGAAACATTAAAGATGGTGAGAACAAGATCAACCAATGTGAGAGATGGAAGTAATGAGAACTCCGTGAGTTCTCCTGAGCAATCGACCCACCAAAGAACACAAGTGAACAGGGAAGAGGAGAGAATGACAGTTTCTATGGCGAAATTCGAAGCTCTGAGGCGGCAAAGTAAGGAAACAAACCAGGCGCTGAGGGCCATGATGGATCTGTTCAAAGGAGTCCTCTCGCAATTGAACTTGTTACAGGCTGTACAGAACCTCGTGGGAGAGACGAGTGACGGGGTACCGCCGTAGGTGACAGGGCAACAAGGTATTCGAGAGGCGACAGACCCCTCACTAAGACAGGATGTGCATCCCGCGTGAGAGACTCAGAACCATCAAGATGCGACATGATTTGGGAGTAGACATCTTGCCGCAGGGTTTCAGCGGGAGAATGAGGATGTGACAGAGCTTAGGCGATAAGCTTTTGGGGCTATGTGTAGGGTGTTGAAGCTGTGGCAGGATCTTCTGCCTTATGCCAGAGTCTGTCAAATCTTGTTGTGACGGACCTAGAACATGGTGTTGGAGGTGTTAGAAAGACCGGTGTTGAGGATGAGAGCACATGTAGAGCCGGGTTAGAGTTTGACCCTTCTTAGAACACACAGATGACACGAGACGGTGCACCTCGAACTAAAGGAAAGAAGATAGCTGTTGAAGATCAGTCTGGCTTGTCCCATGCAAAAAGGGATAGAAATCAACCCGCTCTCCTTGTGGATATAAAAAAGATGATAGAACAGGTGCTTGAAGAGAAAAAGATAGTGACGACAGAGGATAACCAGAGGAGAAGGATACCATTTAGCACAGCCATCATGTAGAAGCCGCTGCCCCCAAAATTCAAAATACCACAAATGACCGCATACACAGGGAAGACGGATCCCTACGATCATATGTAGAACTACAAAGCCCTGATGTTACTACATGGATGGGAGGATGAGATAATGTGCAAGGCCTTTTCACCCACTCTAATGAGGCATGCGATGAAGTGGTTCAACAGTTTGCCCGAGAGGTCCATTGCCTCTTTTGACCAATTACGGAATGAGTTCCTTAAAGCATTTGTGGTGAATAGTCAAAGGAAGAAGGAGCCAACTTATTTGCTCACCCTTAAGCAAGGAGATAAGGAATCATTGAAAAGTTATGTATATCGGTTTAGGGATGCCACTTTAGAGGTGCTGATTTGCAAGTAGGAGTAGCTGTGTCGACCATGTTACAAGGGACTAGGTTTGAGAAATTGCAGGAGTCCCTATCACTAGACCAACCGATTATGATCTCTGATTTATTTTCTCGAGCAAATAAGTACATCACTCAGGAGAAAGTAATGAAAATGGTGTCAGCTGGGGAGTAAAAGGAAGGAAGGAAGCGAGGGAGAGAAACCTTTAGGGCGTCCTCCAGTCAATCGAGCAAACCTGAAAAGGCCCCAAGGTTGAAATATACCACTTGCACCTCACTCAATGAACCTCGGGCTTCGGTGTTGGCAGCTAGTGAGGGGGCAAGTCTTATACAGCTTCTGAAGAAGACCTCAGAGAATTTAGGGCGTAACTTAGATGCATGCTGTAACTACCATTCAGCGTATGGACACTTCATAGAAAAGTTTAGGTAGTTGATGAATCAGCTGGAGAAGCTGATGCGGGAAGGTAAAATAAACCGATTTGTGTGGAGGAGTGATAGAAACAACTATCCTGCGCGTAACATGGGGAATTACCCTAGGGATAGAAGAGATGAGAATAGGAGGAATGTAAGGGGAAATGAAGATATCAAGAGAAATGATAATAGAAAGGTGAACAGGAGAAATCAAAGGGAAGATAATGAGCCCACTAGGCCAGCGATCAATGTTATATTTGGAGGAGAATCGTTGGTTGGCACTTCCTCCTTGTCCAAACAGTCCTACGCTCAGCAAGCCTACCAAGTCAACTCGGTGATGGAAGATAGGCAAGATGAGGAGCCCATTACCTTCACGCCAGCCGACAGAGGGGATATTATGATTCCCCATGATAACCCGATGGTGATCTCAACAGTCGTGGCAAAGCATCCAGTCAGTCGAATCCTAGTCGATAACGGGAGTTCGGTGAATTTGATTTACTGGAATTGCTTTAAGAAAATGAACATCTCAGAGGATAGGCTGAAGCTAATGCCCGCACCCTTGTATGGATTTTCTGGTAAAAAGGTGAAGGTGGCAGGGGCAATTCAGTTACCTATCATGCTAGGAGAAAATCCAAAGAGTATAGTTCGGCGGGCGTTGTTTATAGTGGTGAAGTCAACTTCTGTGGCCTACAACATGATTTTTGGGCGACTGTTACTAAATGACATGAGAGCAGTGGTGCACCCCTTTTATTTGCTGATGAAATTTCCAATTCCTCATGGTGTAGGCCAAGTGAGGGGAGACCAAAGGAGGGCCAGGACATGTAATATCGTGTCCACCACGTGCAAGGGGATTCAGAGGAAAGAGACCCTCGTAATTAAAGAACTGCCTAAGTCGAAGCCTGATAAATAAATAGAGGTGGTTCGATTAAATGAGGAAGATAAAGGAAAGGTGGTATACATGGGAAGTCAGCTACCTAGGAAAACAAAAGAGGAGATAATTCAGAACGTTGATGTTTTTGCTTGGACACTCGACGGCATGTCGAGAATTGACCCAGAGGTTGCTTGTCATCGGTTGAATATAGTTCCGGGAGCAAAATCGATGAAATAGAAGAAAAGAAATTTTGCTCCGGAAAGGCAGCAAACTATAGATGAGGAGATCTCGAAGCTATTACAAGCAGAGTTCATCAGAGAAGTTAATTACCCTGAGTGGTTGGCTAACGTGGTGATGGTGAAGAAAGCTAATGGGAAGTGGAGAATGTGCATAAACTTTATTGACTTGAACAAGGCTTGCCCCAAAGATTCTTATCCGTTGCCTCGTATTGATAAACTGGTGGACAAAACTTCTGGGTATGAACTCTTGAGTTTTTTGGATGCTTTCTGGAAATACCAACAAATTATAATGCACCCAGATGATGAGAAGAAAACTTCTTTTATTACCGATAGCGAAATATATTGCTATCCCTTTTGGTTTAAAAAATGCGAGAGCTACATATCAGCGGATGGTTAACAAGGTGTTTAAGGACTTGTTGAGTAACACCATGGAAGCGTATGTGGATGATATGATCATAAAAAGCCGTAAGGAGGAATCTGAGAAAATGTTAGAGGTGTTCAAAGTGTTACGGTAGTATAACATGAAGTTGAACCCCAACAAACGTTTGTTTGGAGTGAGGTAGGGAAAGTTCTTGGGTTTCATGATCACTAATCGGGGAATTGAAGCTAACCCCGAAAAAGTTCAAGCCATCTTGGACATAAAGCCGCCTAACTGTCAGAGAAGTTCAAAGGCTAACTAGGAGGATAACACCCTTGAACCGCTTCTTGTCCAAATCAGCAAAAAGGATTCTGCCGTTCTTCAAGGCTATAAAGGCGGGAAAGAATTTCACATAGACCAAAGAATGTCATGAGGCTTTTGAGAGATTGAGAGATTACCTGAAAAAGTTGCCATTGTTGTCTTGGCCTCAACTTGAAGATAGACTCTTTATGTATCTGAGTGTAGACGAGAAGGCAGTGAGTGCAATCCTATTAAGAAAAGATGGAGACAAGGACTGCTTGATCTACTATGTGAGAAATGTTTTGCTAGATGTTGAGACGAGATATCCCAAAGTGGAAAAGGTTGCCTTATCGCTAGTGGTGGCAACTCGAAAGCTAAGGCCATACTTCCACGCCCACTCAGTGACTGTCCTAACCGACCAGCCTTTAAGACAGATATTGCAAAAACCAGAACACTCGGGGTGGTTAACTAAATGGGAGGTCGAGCTTAGTGAATATGACATACACTTCCAGCCTCATTAGGCAATAAAAGGGCAAGCATTGGCGGACTTTATTGTAGAATGCACTGGTCGAGAAGTCCAAGAGGAACCATAATTAGTATGGTGGAAATTGTTTGTGGATGGAGCTCTTAGCATGGATGGTAGTGGAGCTGGAATTGTATTAATTTCGCTTGAAGGGAAAGCTTATGAATATTCCCTACACTTTAACTTTCCAAGCTCCAATAATGTAGCTGAGTATGAAGCATTGATAGCTAGAATGAAACTAGCCGAGAAATTGAAAGTTAGCAACCTAATGGCCTATAGTGATTCCCAATTGGTGGTAAATCAGTTCTCTGGTGAATATGAAGCACAAGAGCCGGCTCCAGTCCCTTACTTGCAGAAAGTCCAGTTATTGGCGCAATCATTTAAAAATTTTTGATTAACCTAGATAAATTGGTCCGAGAATAGTCACACAGATGCCCTTTCAAAGTTAGCATCCTCAAGGTGAGCGAAAGGAGGAGTAATAAAGGTGGAGTGTCTAGCCAAGCCGTGCTCTGAAGAAGAGGAAGTCTACGATGTTGAGATTTGAAGTGATTGAAGAAACTCGATCAGAGATTAAATTTTGGAGGGAAAACTCCCCAATGACAAAAACAAAGCCCAAAGGCTAAAATTGCAAAGTGCTAGATTTACGATGGTAAATGGAGAGCTTTACAAGCATGGGTTTACTATGCCCTTATTGAACATGATGAATACGCATTGGCTGAAGTTCACGAGGGCATATGTGGTGAACACTTAGGAGCTCGAGCATTAGCTACGAAGGTACTTCGTGCGGGGTTTTATTGGACAACATTGAAAAAAGATGCCATTGAGAAAGTGCAAAGATGTGAAAATTGCCAGAAATTTGCTCCCATAGTGTCTACACCAATCTCAACCCTCCAGAGTACCCTTCAACAGACACCATTCGCGCAATGGGGGCTTGACATTTTGGGACCCTTTCCTTTGGGTACTGGGCAAAGGAAATATCTACTAGTAGCCACTGACTACTTTACGAAGTGGATAGAGGCAGAACCTTTGGCTACAATTTCTGAAAATAAAGTGGAGGCGATGGTATAGAAAGATATTATTTGTTGATTCGGAATCCCTCGGGTGTTGAATGCCGATCATCGAAAACAGTTCGATTGCGACGTGTTTCGAGAGTTTTGTAAAGGCCTGAATATTCAACTAAAGATATCGTCTGTATCCTACCCACAAGCCAATGGGCAGGCTGAAGTGAGCAATTGAACCATACTGCATGGGTTGAAGACCAAATTGGACAAGGCAAAGGGAGCATGGGTGGATGAGCTCCTAAGTGTCCTATGGGCTTACAGGACAACGAGTCGGGTGTCGACAGAAGAAACACCATTTAATTTGGTATATGGAACTGATGCCCTCATCCTGGTTGAAATTGGAGCAGGATCGCCTAGGCTGATCCCTTACGTTCAAGAAATCAACTCTCAGGGGTTAGAGAGAATCTTGATCTGATAGATGAACTAAGGGATACAGGGAAAATGAAGTTGGCCGCTTACCAACAAGGGATAGCTGCTTACTATAATGCTCGAAATAAGAGCAGGGAATTATGAGAAGGAGACTTGGTGCTGGGAAAGTCAGCCATTACAAATGCTCACAGGGAAGATTGTAAGCTCCGAGCCAATTGGGAAGGACCATACAGAATCAGGAGGATGATTGGACCAAACACGTGCACCTTGGAGACTTTACAAGGAAAAAGATCTCGAAGACTTGGAATGTCAATCACCTTAAGTTGTACTGGTAATGAGAACATTGTATTCTTTATTTGATCATTCTTATTTTCCTATCGTTATTTTATGCATTATTTTGCCAAATATCATGTGATGTTATTGATTAACTTATTAATAAGAGGCCAGTTATTCATATTTTATGTTTTATACAGTTACAATTTAACTGATAGACATGTTACAGGAATAAAAGTGACAGAGACAAAAACTGGCCAAACAAAAAGTCCCTAAGCATAAAAGGCTGCGAGATGGGCAAACACAAAGTCCCTAAGCGAAAAATGTGCGAGACTGGCAAACACAAAGTCTCTAAGCGAAAAATACGTGAAACGGGCAAACACAAAGTCCCTAAGCCAAAAATGCGCGAGACAGGCAAAAGTCCCTAAGCGAAAAATGCGCAAGATGGGCAAATAAAAAGTCCCTAAGCACAAAAATGGTGCGAGACGGGCAAACTGAATAAGTCCTTGAGAGAAAAAAATCTGTGAGACAGGCAAACAAATTAAGTCCCTAAGCGAAAAATGAGTGAGACGGGCAAACAGATTAAGTCCATAAGCGAAAAATGAGCAAAATGAATAAGTACTCAAGCAAAAAATGTGCGGACAGACACAATCCTTGAACAAAGTTCTTCTTTGAGAAGAAAGTAATATTGTCACATAAAAATAACTGGGGAGCAACCTGGAGAGCATGTGGAAAGGCATGACAAAAGGTACGCTGTAAAGGTATGTTATAACTTTGTCGAAAAGCGTGTTATAACCCTATCGATGAAATATCTTGGTTTTTTCATGTTTTAGCATATTACATAGCATTGTGGCTATAAGAATGCTAAGATTCTGATGAATATGATAACTCATCAATTACAGCCGCATTTTGATAATTTTGATAACATACCACGCAAATTATACTCTATCATAAGCATGCAAAGAAAAGAAAAAACATTGCAAAAAAAAAGTCATGATTTTCATTAAAAGTGAAATTGTACATCGTTTGTATGAATTACAATCGAAATGAGAAACGAAATGAAAAAGAAAAAAACATCCTAAATCAGTCTATTGTGAGGATTGCGTCAGCTGGAAGAGGAGGCGCTATGTCAATGTTAGAACCCTGGAGAGCTGGACCTGCGTTTGGATCTTTTGAAAGAGCAACTTCAGAAGAGGGAGCGTCATTCGAAGGCCTCTCAATCTCTACAGCCACGAAGTCTAGCATGGGTTCTATAGCAGTAGAGTCGGAGAGTTGAAGATCTTCATTGTCTAAACCTTGCAAGGCCTCAATGGGCTCAGCCTGATCGCGTGGCTCGATGGGCTTGGATTGACCGCATGGCTTGCGAGGGGGCCAAGGACCTTCGAGGTTTTTCAAGTGATCTACGGCCCCTTCCTCCAAATAATCTTCGGGATCCACCGAGTCAGGCTCGTATTCAATCCAGGGAGGAGCATTATAAAACTCGGCCTCTTCAGTAAATAGGAGCTCCGGGAAGGTCTTGTTAGGCCTTTATTTCTCTAGCCAAGCACGGGCAAGATAAAAGTCGTACTTGACGAATGTAGTCCAATAAATGTACTTTTTTTTCAAAACAGTCTTGGGACAGGCGGTATTCACGGATTGCTTTAGCTCGGACTTCCCTTTGTCGCTTCAGCACGTTATGCATTTCGTTAATAACCTCATCCCGTTGCAACCTCATGGCCTCCAAATCATTCGTTGCTTTATCATAAGCCTTTCGGTACCCTTGAAGAGAATCAGCCTTTGCTCGCTCATCCTTTAGCTTCAGTTCGAGGTCCATATTTTGTCGTCTCAGAACCTCGTTGTTCCTCTTCAACTTATCTACCCTAGTGGAGAGTGGACGGAGTTGATTGACCTCATTCTGAAGTGCCATGTGCTTCTTTCGAAGCTTGTGCAGCTGCTTTTCAGCTCGCTCTCTTAAAGTTCGATGCTGTGCATTGACAGCCACCGCTTGTTACGCAGCTTGGCAAAATAGAAAGAAGATAATTAAAATCCCTGGACTGAAGAGGATAAAACATACTCATTATAAAAGAAGTTTGAAGCTTGTACCTTCATCACGAGATAATCAGACGTGTCCTAGCCTGCGGAAAGATTTTTGAAAATCTTTTTCTCGTCGCGCGGAAGGATAGTGCTCCAAGCCAGGCAAGAAGCTACCCCGGGCTCGTCGATGCTATCGTTGTCATTGACGCCAAGGTAGGTCTGAAAGTCATCCCCGTTGACAACCTTCCCTCCATCTACTTAATAGCGCCTAAGGGTAGGAGCAGTCATCTTAGGCAAAATTGGCCTCGCAGGCATCGCGTCTTCGATATGCAGCCTTTTTCGGTACTTACGGTGAGGCTTGCGAGGGGCACACATGTCACCTGTAGTTTCGGGGTCACCCTCTTGGGGAGCGGACTCACTTCTTTGTGACCTCGAGCTCTCGCAATCCCCCAAGCTACTGTCACAGATACGATGCCTCTTTTGTTTAACCCATTCGGCCTCTTGTGTGTGGTGACTAGGCTTGCTAGTGGTTGGAGGAGGATGAGGAGGAGCGCGAGGGTGCTCCAGAATAGAAGCCTTGACTCGAAGTTGTTTCCGAGGCGAGGGAGCTTCTGGAGGAACTCTAAAAGAGGATACAGTGGTTTTCCTCCAACGCATGGCGTTTAAGAAGCTCATATCTGTATAAAATAAGAAGAAAGAGTTAGCATACCAAGTTGAAAAGACATTAAACACGTGTGCAAGAAAAAAAATCATCGTTAAAGACCTAAAAGGTCACCAAAATCGTCTAAGTTAGCCAAATTTTCATCTGATGGGAAGTCATAGAAGGGACTCCTAAAGGCATTGCCTTAGTTCCACTTGGGATCTTCCTCGGATGAATCATTGGTGCTCGTGGTCCTGGGTATCTCATTCCCTAAGTCAGAAGAAGATTCATCTATTAGACGAACTACGGGGTTCATTGATTCGGTTACGGGAACCACGGACAGACAACTAGAGTCGGGACTAGGCGTGTGTGAGGCTGAGGGAAGGTTTGAAGGGATGGTGGAAGTTCCGGGGATAACTTTGTCTACTCTCCAACCGGCCACTGAAATGTTCTCAAAGGTTAAAGGGGAAAACAAATTTCGCTCCTCGGTTGAACAGATAAGCCAAATAGGCTCGCCTAAGTAGTCCCCTAAGGAGTCTAAACTAAAATTTTTTGGGCACCTTAAGTGGTCGCTAGTATCACGGTTCCATCTAGTAGGGATTCTCAAATCCCTTGGAATCTCAACAACGACTCATTCGCTTTCGAATTTGTGTAACTTATTAGGAAGGTTTGAAAAAAGTTTATTGGGAAACTCATCGACCTTTAATCTTTGGAGAGAGAATGTAACTAACCCAGTTAACCCACGGACTCTAAAAAATGCAATCAGAAGGGGAATGGTAGGAACGATGCCTAAACTATGGCATACTATTGACAATCCTACTAATTGAGCTCATGCATGAGGATGGAGTTGGCATGGGACTATATCCTTATACCTAAGGAAAGCTAGACCAAACTTGGAAGAGGAAAATGAAAACCAAAGACTATGGATGCTTTATGTACAGCTACACCGCTGGTAACTAAGTCAGGAGAATGTTCCTTATAGGTTGGGAGTCTATATTGGTAACCTGCAGGAAGGGGGAAGTGAGTTTTAATTTCCTCTAAGTCTACATTTGACAACTTGCACTCAACACCACCCTTCCTCAATGTTTTAACTGGACGTTGAGAATACATGGCTAAAGACAGACGGAGTAAGTGAAACAGACAACACGGGCGACAGACCTAAGACCCTGTGAGAGACTACAAGTCGCGGGAGATAAAAAGCTGTGATAATTGAAATTTGCGGGAAACTTACTCTCTGCCACAGGGGTTAACTGCGAGAGACTGTTTGTGAACATATGAGACTGTCACACGAGAAAGTGATATAGCGGCAAATTAAAGATGCACGAGAGGGTCAGGATGTGCGGCAGAGTGCTGATACAGAGGATTTTTTGCCCGATTTAGGTCACCTTTTGTTGCTTATATAGCAGTGGCAGAGAATACGATGCATTGTGCGTCTGAATCCACCTCCCGCAAAATTGTGCTTTTTGACTTGCAAAAAATACCAAAAAAACAAAAACAATTCAATAAAAGACCAAAATATCCCGGATTCAAGTATTTATATATTCTCTCTTTATTGCAAAAAATCCAATAAGAGAGTGGGGAGCAATTGATATGAGCCTAAATCCACGGCACAGAATATGACAAAGGCCACCACGTGGCATTTAGTCATTGGGCCACGTGACATCAGGAGGGAGACGTTGCGTGGCACGCGACAGCATTGTGGGGAGACACCCTCCCGCATGCGATAGGATCCTATCGCTTGCGACAGGCACCAAATGACCATTCATGTGATGCTTGCCGTTGCATGAGTGTGGCCTCCATTTATGAGCCTCCCACCTAGTGGCAGACCTCTCCTGCCAGAGATCGAACGATTTACGACCACCTAGTGCCATACCAGGAACAAACTCTTCTAAAAGGATGAAATTGTCCTCCAGGTAATTAGTTTGCAGTAATGGTAATTTACTTGCCTATAAATAAGCCACGGGTATTATTTTACTCTCTAATTTTTAACTTCTGGCTTTTATGTTTCCCAATACTCAAGAATCTTTGGCTGACTTAAGCATCGGAGTGCCTGCGCAGGGAACCACCCCCTGCGTTCCTCTGACTTTTGTTATTTTACAGAAGCTTTTGGGAGACACGTGGAGAAAGAGACATACATCTACGTCAGCAATCACTCATTGTTGTTTTGTGCGACAATAGTGATGAAATTGGATACAATGATGAGATAAATAGTATACAAAGGCAATCCTTCCAGCTAATGTTGGTAAGAAATTCATGAATCCGAATGTGCCTGTCTGCTATCAAGAGATGTGTAAAAAAGTTTCGAGAAATGCTAGCGCAGTCACTTTTATAGTCACATTTCAATACTCTCCGTTTTATTGGGTCAGTTACTTTTTAGTTTTACGTGAAAATGAGTTATTTATGTGAGAAGTGAAATGCTAAAGTATGTGGATGCTGAAAAATACTTTTCAAGTAACTTGTTATAGTAGGTAACTGATCTTCACATAAAACTAGAAAGTGACGTGATCCAATAAAACAAAGAGTATTGAAATGAGACTGTAAAAATGCCTACCACTAACATTTCCCAAAAGTTATGGCCTTGGCCCAACTGTTTAGTTGTCTATCTTAAAAGAGTTGGAGTCTTCAATAACCAAAGTTTTAAAAATAAAAACCAAAAGTCTTCAATAACCAAAAGTCGGAGTGCCTATGCAGGGAACCACCCCCTGTATTCCTCTGACTTTAGTTATTTTGCAGAAGCTTTTGGGAGACACGTGGAGAAAAAGACATACACCTATGTCAGCAATCACTCATTGTTGTTTTGTGTGACAACAGTGATGAAATTGGATGCAATGATGAGATGAATAGTATAAAAAGGCAATCCTTCTAGCTAATGTTGGCAAGAAATTCATGAATCCAAACTTGCATGTCTGTTGTCAAGAGATGTGTAAAAAAGTTACGAGAAATGCTAGCGGCAGTCACTTTTATAGTCACATTTCAATACTTTCCATTTTATTGGGTCAGTCACTTCTTAGTTTTACGTGAAAATGAGTTACTCATGTGAAAAGTGAAATGCTAAAGTATGTGGATGCTGAAAAATACTTTTCAAGTAACTTGTTATAGTAGGTAACTAGTCTTCACATAAAACTAGAAAATGACGTGATCCAATAAAACAAAGAGTTTTGAAATGGGACTATAAAAATGCCTACTTCATTAACCAAAGTTTTAAAAATCAAAACCTAAAGTTTTCCGTTATAACCATAGAGATTAACTTATAATAATGAAATATGTAATATGAAAATGTAGAATTTGGACCCACCTAACAAAAATAAGAATCTTTTTGTCGTTAAGCTCAAGTATTATCTCATTAAAAGGTAAAATTATATATTAAGGAATTTCAATAAAAGTAAATTACATAAATATACCCTGTGGTTAAGGACCGACTAAATGTGCTTCTTGATGTTTAAAATTTGACACTTAACCACTATGATTTATTTAATACATAGTTTGCCCAAATCTGTTGCTTTTTCTGTTATCTTCCCAAATTTTTTTCTCTTATTCTTCAACCATCTACATTCTCTTTCTAAAACCAGAAAAAGCATTATCAGAGGAACAAGGAATTCATACACAAGAAGCACCATTGACTGGAATTGGTTTTTATCACTATTTTCATTTGATATTGATAAACGCTCCACTGCCTTTCCTACTTCAAGCTGCGTCATCAAATCTCCAAGTTGCAAGTGTATGGAAAATGACCACTGAAGATTGATGATATAGGTAAATTAAGATACAAACTTGACTATATCAACAGTGCACTAAAGATGTTCAAAAATCCTAATAATGCCTTGTTCCTCCAAGGCTTGGATTTAATCATCTTTCATCTTCAAAGCCTTCGTTTCCCTGACATCGTTCAATCTCAGCATTACATCAAATCATAGTACAATAGAAATAAACCACTCATTTGCACACAATACAAGTTCATTAGGCATGCGCATTAGTGACTATGCTTTTCAGCAAAAGAATATGAGTTGAAGATCAAGTTACCATTGCTGCAAAGAATCAATTAGCATTTGATTGAATAAAATGCCTGAATGGTTTACCAAGAAGACATTATCATAAGCCAGAGCTGCCACCAAAAGGGAAAGCTTTTTTAACACCTGGGTTATTTCAACCTAAAATCCAACTCACTAGGGATAAAATCTCATTATGTTGCACCATTAAATTTTACAATCAAAACTTAGTTCAATTCACCGTTATTGAACAATCAAAATAAAAGACCTCAAGCAATTAAGATTTTCAAAGATGCCAACTAGTTACATGGAAAGTTACTGCCAAATGGTTGATTCTCAATTTGTCTACACTGATATGCAGCAGTGGCCAGTGTAGAGCAGTGCAGGAACTTCAACTTTGACACTTAGCTGAATCTCCCAACAATAGCACAACTTGAAAATGATCCCAGGAGCATTAGAAACCTCCCACCAGTAGCAGAACAAAAGAAAGAAGTGCAAAAACGCAAAAAAAAAACAGGGCAGATCAGAGAAAGACAGTAATGGACGGTTGCAGCACATTTTCCTCAGCCTTGAGGCTTCACTACAATGGGAAAAGCATCCTCCTATGAACTTAGCACAAACCTGTAATAAAAAGAATCCGAAACAACAAGAAAACAATAGAAATCGAAAGAAAAATAATGCAATAAATAAAATGAAACTTGAAAATTGTTGTTTAAAACTGAAATTCAAAACAATGTGGAAAGAAGATGATTTAAAAACATATAAAAGTATTAAAAAATTGGGTTTTCAGCGATCTGATTTTAGGCTGCTTTTGGAGAGAAGGTGCAAGGAGGTTAAAGAATCTGATAAAGAAAAAAAATGAAAAAATAGAAAAAAAACGAAAAAAATAAATGAAAAATAGAAGATAACTGAAAAAGTAACGATTTTCGCAAATTGTGAATCAAACAAATCATAGGATGGTTAAGTGTCATATTTTAAACATTGGAAAGCAGATTTAGTCTGCTTTTAACTAAGAAGTATATTTATGTAATTTATCTTTTCAATATTAATATGTGTGGATGCAAATGCAATTGTAATGATGATGTAAATTGTAGTGAAAACAAAAAATAGTGATTGGAACATTACATTGAAATTTGTATAAAATAAAAATTGTAATATCTATTTGATATTTGTGAAAAAAATTGAGTAGCTCGAACAAGAGGATAATCAAATACAAAAAGACACATACGGAAGTACACATGATTGGGCTTTGGTTGGGCCCACAAACCAGAACTAGTTCCAGTCCATTAAGGATTGTAAGTAAGGTAGCCCACAAATAAGGATAGCAACCAGCAACAAGTAAGTCCAATAGACAAGAGGAGGAGCTTCGTGAAGCAACTGAGTAAGTAAGGAGGGACCCAGTAAGCGTGGGCCCAACCTCTCCCCCTGCTGCTAACTTCTGCGAGAAGTTCTTCTTTCTTTCCCCTCAAAAAATAGCAAAATCAAAGAAAGTTTTACTTTACTTCAGGATTTTTACAAAACAGAGACATAAGCCTGTCAAAAAAAAAAAAAAGAAAGAAAAACCATGATCCATTTATCACTCTATTGACAAACTGGTTAGTTGGCTTCCTTCTCAGTTTCGTTTGCACACTTTTTTAGTTTTACTTTTGATTTTTTTTTGTTTTGTTTTGTTTTTTATTTTTATTTTTTAAGCTTTGCTTTGATTGTTCTTCAATTTTGCAAAGTAATTTCTGGGAATAGTCAGATGGATGAGGAGAAGAAAAACCTAAAAGGACATAATAAGAAAAAAATGAAAAAGACCCATGTGCCCAAACGTGTTTCTTAAACAACCAGGCCAGGTTAATTTTAGAGAACATAAGAAAGCAAGGGTCTAAGCTGTTCTTGTGTTTTTATTTTTTGAATTGGGCTTTCCTAGTAATTCAGATAGTTTATATTAGTTTAGATAGTCTATATTTAATTTATTGTCTGTTTAGCTGCTTGAATTACTCTTTTTCACTGGTTAACTACGTTTCTTTTGAGTGATCTCTTATTGAGTTTTCATCATAATGAGCTGTTCATTGTTCCTTGTGGCTTTTCTATATGCAGTGAGATTATCCCCAAAGGTGTTTCAAGAATCTCAATTTCCCTTAAAGGGTTTGATTGTTCCACTTTTATCTAATTTGAAAATAATATGGCATCATCTCATGGCAATACTCACACAGAAGCAGCAAAAATGGAGCAAGTTATCACTGAATTCTTCTATAAGAGTCTTCTTATAATACTTGAATCGAGGTCTCCTTATGTGTCATCGCGTAATTATAGTGGTGAACAAATGGTTTCATCTCCATCTTCATCCTCATCATCATCTTCAAGTGTGAGACCAAGAGATAAATGGTTCAATTTAGCTCTTAGGGAGTGCCCTTCAGCGCTAGAAAGTCTTGATCTTTGTCGTCAGAGTAATTTTGAGCCTGTAGTGGTTGATGTTATATTGGAGCAGAAGCCACTTGACTGGGAACCTGCGACCTTTTCCCCCAAAAGGGATCTTGTTAGGAATTTGTCCTCAAAAGATAAGAATTCATTTGCCTGGAACTCTGATCAAGAAGAATCAGGCAGTGAGACAAAAAGTGAAAAAATTATAGAAAGATGGTTTGTGCAGCATGAACGTAGAAAGGGTAAAGATTGTAGTTCAGGGAGTAGAAGGTCAAGTAGTAGTAACTTGAGTTTGTTTTATAAGAAATTGATACTACTGTTGAGGTCCTTATATGCGACTGTTAGGCTTTTACCTGCATACAAGATTTTTCGTGAGCTCAATTCATCTGCTCAAATCCGTGCCCTTAAGCTTGTCCCCAGAGTATCTTCTTTTGTTGAACCCTTCACTCGAAAAGAAGAGGCAGAAATGCAGCGATTTTGGTTTACCCCTGTGGACACTTCTTCTGGAAGGCTTTGCCTTTCAGTTTTGTATCGATCATCAATCTCAGATATAAGCTCTGAGTTGTCAACCCCTATGTCCCCACAATTTATACCAGATTATGTTGGAAGCCCATTGGCCGACCCACTGATGAGATTTCCCTCTCTTCCTGTGTCGCATGGCTCTCCATCATCTTTGCCATTCTCAAGAAGACATAGTTGGAGTTATGACCTTTACAAGGCGTCACCACCTTTCATTTCTTTCTCACCATCACCAACACATTCAGAACCACATACTTCAATTTCTAACCCAAGCTCTTGCCGTTTGCCACCTATGAGCTTGCCTCGTCATCCTCCGGAGACATCGCTAGCTCATAAGAAGAATACAAACTACGATGAATATTGTCCTTCCCCTAATTTCTCTGCTTCCCCTTCCCCCTCACCATCACCTCCCATCCACATTCCTGGGAGTCATCTGTCAAAAGCTCTTTTACGTTCTGAAAGTGCGCCTGTTAACATACCTGCTCCTAAGCCTGCTAATTCCCCTGCATTATCCTGCCAAAAGAATTTGCCACCTTCGCCTCCCCTTAAAATTACAAGAGCTGGTACTTCTAGGACCGATAATAATTTGGGTCCAGTTCAAACTGGTACAACTATTGAGAAGGTATTTTGTATACTCATCATTGGTATGTTGTGATTTCTAGTGTATCTTGTTTTTCTCCTTTGAATTTATTTATCTTTTGTCCATTGTAGCAGTTCTCTTTCGAGAACAAAGACTGTCGAAATAATTCTGGAGTGAAGGTATCTTCCAACATCTCACCGCAAATTTCATTTTCGAGAAGTTCCAGTAGGTCTTTACATGATGATTTTGATGACCCTGAGTATCCTTGTCCATTTGATGTGGAGGATGATGATATGATGGACCCCAGTAGCAGGTAATCCACAATACTCAAATAAATTGCATTTGTAAATTAACCCTTTTGCATTATTTGTGGATGATCCGAATGCATACAATTAATTTACTAATTTTACTTTTAACTACCTGATGTTATTTTTATCCTTGTATCTTGAGGATTTGACATCTTTCTAATTGTTCTCATGAATTTGAAAACTGTGGCATCTATTTTTTGTCTTGACCATTATTGGTTGATGACTTGATTTGGTTGTTTTAACTACCCTGGAGTAATTTCTCTATGTTGCTTGTCTATTGCTCAAAATGGTATAAAATTACTAATAAGTAAGCCAACATGTGCATGCTAAGAGTAGTAATTCTCCTCTTTGTATTAATTTTCTCTTGAACTACTTCTGATTAGCACTGTCAAAATGGGCCAAAGCCCGTTGGGCCGGCCCGACCTGGCCCATTTATTCAGGGCTTTGAGTTCATTTTTGTAGCCCATTTAAGAAAGAGGGTTTTTTTGGCCCGGCCCATTTAGACTCGGGCCTAAATGGATTTAGCCCGGGTTTAAATGGGCTAACCCGTTTAATTTTTTAATATTTTTAATTATATTAAATTTTTATTTATATTTTTATTATTTATATGTTTAACATTTTAATCAAAAGTAAAATATATAAACTTAATACTATTTAGTATTACTAATTTACTTCAAACAAACCTAATGACTCACAACCTCTTACACATACTAGTTAGAAAGGGAAGAGTACATTTGTTTTAAGTGATGTAATTTCATTTTTGTTTTTTAAGTATATATTTATTTTAAAATTTTCTTTGTAATGACAATTAATTTATTTTGAAATGTCCAAGGACATAGGCTTTCAAAAGATTTGAATTCAAGTGGAAGAACCAAAATCTCAATTAGATCTTTATTTGGAAGAGCTAAAGATTATAGGTCGCATGATTGAAAATTTAAATATGCTGCAATGGTAAAAAGATCATAAGCCAAGATTTCCAAAGCTTGCAAGTATAGCTTGTGATATCTTGAGCATTCCAATAACAACAATAGCATCGGAGAGTTTTTTTAGTATTGGTTCTTGTGTTTTAAATAAGTATTGAAGTTTTCTAAATCATGAGCACGTGAAAACTTTCATTTGCATTTGAAATTGGATTATTGGTTTTGAAAGTAATGTTATTAATTAGTTGACAATTTTTAATCAATTCATAAGTTTAATTCTTGTGAGTTCTTATATTATTCTTTATTTATATTTGTAAATGGCAAAGTTGAAAAAGAATTGATTGAATGTGATTAACACTATGGAGGAGATGGATAGACATGGATCTATTTATTATGTTTTTGATTTTTTATATTGTTGAGACATATTTTTCGGTATCTAGGTTTGTTAAAACAATTATATTATACTTGTTAAACTATTAATATGTAATGTTCAAATGATGTTGAAGACTTGATGGATTTGATATGAATTTATTTGATGTTTGTTTAATATTTATTTCAAATTTTACTTTGTTTATTTACTAAAAATGAGATTTTAATATAAAATTTAATTTTTTAAATTTCTTATACGGGCTGACCCGTTTAAGCCTGTTAGCCCTTAGGGCCGGATATGGGCTTGCATTTTGAGGCCCATTTAATTAAAAGGGCTTTTTGGCCGAGCCCATTTTGACAGTGCTATTTCTGATCGCTCAAGGCGTGATATTAGCACTACAATTGATTAACTTTATGGGAAACCAAATGATCATTTGCATTATAAATTTCAATATCTAACTACTAGGAGTCTAAGTAGTGGAGTCTCTGGTTCAGGAATTGGGATAAGTATCTGTTTATCATCTATGGAGAGTTATCAAATAAAGTTTGCTTTCTAGTTTGAGAAAGACAAGCTGGGTGGCAATGTAAATTTCAATATCTAGTCCAGATAGTAGCCATAGTGGAACATCTGGTTTAGCAGTTGGATAAGTATCTGTTTATCATCTATGGAGACTGACCAAATAAAATTTGCTTTCTAATTTTGAGAAAGGAAACTTGTCTGGCATTATAAATTTCAATTTCTAGTACAGGTAGTAGCCATAGTGGAATATCTTGTTCAGGAATTGGGTTAGGCATCTGTTTGTCATCTATGGAGAGTTACCAAATAAAGCTTGCTGTCTAGTTTTGAGAAAGACAGCCTGGCTGGTTAACTTTAAGATGTTCAATAGATATGAAGACGGTCAGTCATATTACTATGATGAAGTTTATAGTGCCAGTTGTATTTAGCAAAAAGCGGTGCAAATTGTACTTCAGCTGCTTCTTGTAATGTGCAACTATTGGTGTAATGTCTTGGTGTAGGAATTCAGCAATGCAAAATTAGGCTTGGTTAATTAATAGGGCCTTCTGTCAAGACCGTTATTGAATATAATTATATAAGAGGTCTGTCTGTCAGGACCTATTGGTTGATGTTCGATATCTTATGGATGTTATTTGATTGCTGGAAAGATGTCTGATAGTGAGAAAGTCCTGATTGACAGGAAGATTGGGCTTAGAGCTGCTAGATTGATGGTGAGTTTTCCTGGTCTGAACTATTGATGTTTTGGAAGCAGACTAATGGATTGATATTAGTTCTGACTGATAGAAAGTTTTGTTGTTTAATCATATTCAGGCCAATTTATAGATTTATTTTCGTAATATTAGTGGTCTTTTTTTCCTTCGGACTCTGCAGCAACATGTCTCTGAGCTCGACTATTAGCTACTAGGTAGTAACACAAGCCTTGAAGAAATAAATACAATTCAACTCATGTAAATGTCAGTTTAATTCTGTTTGTTACTTTTTGGGGGTAATTTGTGAATGCAAATGCCAAAATATTCTTTGACATGTAAATGCAATTGCATGGCTCTGAACTTAATTAAGATTTTTGGTTTCTCTTAGATATTGCCAATGCATAGAGTCAACCAAAAGTAATGAAGAACTTTATGCTGATAAATAGTTAATTAGAATAGGGGTGAGCAGCCTTTTTGAAATTGGGGCTTTATACTGTAAGTTCTTGTTGATAGACCAAAACCAGAATGGTAATTTTATGAACTGTCTATCCTTCTTGGATTTTTGATGATAATGGTGACCTCTAAAATTGCAGGAAACAATAAGCGAGTAGCTTGTTGCATTTGCCTTTCTTGTTGCAGTAACTTTTATCATCCTTTATTACACCTTGGAACTTTTTCAGTCTTTATGTTACTTTCCTGTATTGCGGGTTATAATAAATCGCTTGAAGGATCGAGCAGACCTTTAAGATTTTATTTTGTCGCTATGTTATATTTTAAGGGCACACAGAGACATATATATAAGTAAATATATATATATGTGTGTGTGTGTGTGTGTGTGTATATATATATATTCTTCAGGTTATTTATATCAGTTAGTGTATTCCTTTTTCGAAGTTTCAGGGTTATGTTTGGTATTTCTCATGATATTCGGATTTAGGGAATAACTTAAATACTTATGTTAGTTTGTAGGAGTTTTTCAATAATTATTGAGATGTTGGGCTTATGGATAACTGCAATTTTTTGAGTTATTGGAGTTGGATCTTTCTTTCTTTATTTCTCCCTAAGTCCTTTTTCTTTCCCCTTTCCCTCTGATTTTTTTCAGATTCTCCATTTTTCTCTCTTTCCTCCCCTGTTCTGCATTAGGCTACAGGTTCCCATGAAATGACAAGTTGCTGTTTGTTTTTTCCCTCCTATTTTTCTAATCTCTAAATTACCACCCGTGGAGAAGTCCAAAAGTTCTAAAGGTTATTTGAGTGTGGGAAATTTTCCTTTTTGAGTAAATAGGTTGAGTGGTCCCCCAAAGTTTGTGCAATATTTTATTTTGGCCTCCAAAGTTATAAACGCTGCTCGTTTAAGTCTTTTCGTCAAGATTTCTGTTGTGTTAAACATTAAATGCCAGTTGGCGCCATGTGTTAGCATACATGGTGCCTTCTTGCATAAGCATGTCAAATTCATTTAACTCTTTATGAAAATAATTTCTTTAAAAAAAAAAGGGAATTTGGATGGAGTATAAGTTCTAAGGTGTTTTTACTCCTCATGGTTGTACGTAACATCCTTTACTCAGTGACATTCCCCCGGGTATAGAAGGAAAGGATATCAGAAGCCAGGGTGCTCTTAGTAAAAAAAAAGCCTGGAACTTGAAACAAAAGAAAACTATAGGTATAAATTCTAAAAACTTTTCCAAAACTAATTAACTTTTAGGAGAAAATCAATAATCAGTCAAAAAGTTTTTGTTTAAAAAGCCTTCCCAGTTGAAATAATTATTTCTAGAGGTGGCAGAAGTTAACCCGATCCAAAAAATCCGCCCAATTAATCCGAATCCAAACCCGACCGATTTGATTTGACTAAAAAAATCAACAACTCAAATCCAATCCGATCCGAATCCGAATTGATCCGAAACCAAATTTATTCGAATTCACATTGATCCAAACTCATCCGAACCCGAACCTAATTTGATCTGAACCCAAATTCATCCGAATTTAGATTAACCTGAACCCGAATTGATTTGAACCCAAATTGACCTGAATTCAAATTGATCCAAATCCAAATTTACCCAAACCTGAAAAGATTTAAACTTAAATTTAACATTATCAATAAATATTTAAATGTTAAAATTAATTATCATAGTATTTTAATATAGTAAAAATATAATTTTTTTCAATAATATGAGTGTTATATATTTTTTAATGTAGTTAAACTTAAATATTCACTTTTATATTGCATTCATTTTAACCTAATGTATAATTATTTAATGGCTAATCTATAATAGAGTACATAAGCTATATCACCTACACTTAATGTCTCCAATTATTTTATAAAAAATCAAGATAAATTAAAGAGATATATAGTATTATTTTATGATATTTAGTAGGGATTATTAAATCACTTTGATTCATAAAGTTATTAATTATTATAGATAATAAAAATAAAATGAAAAAAATGTAATTAATTTATGAATATTGGTAAATATATTTTAAAGAAAACTATCATATAAATTATTAAATATTTTGATTATTTCAATCCTAATTGTACTATAGGTCATGTAAGAAGAAAATTTTATTTTCATGAGTTTTGTAATTTTTAGAAATATGATTTCAGTTGATTTTCATACCAGATAAATCATATCGAGATGACCATGGCTTAACCCAATAAACATGTCCAATCGACCCTAATCCAAATCCGATCAGCCCGAATTGACTTAAAAAGTCAACGACCCAAACCCGATCTAATCCGAATCCAAATTGATCCGAATTCAAGTTGATCCAAATCTGACCTTATCCGAACCCGAAATAGATTGATTTTTCCTTGATCTAAACCCGACTTTATCCGAACCCAAAATGATCCGATCCAAAATGACCCAACCCAACCCAACCCAAATCCGATCCGATCCGCCCATTTGCCACCTCTAATTATTTCAATTCTGGTAGAATACGAATATGACCTAATCAGCTCACTAAAAGAATAAAATAGGCCCAGCAGCTTGGCTGTAACATGAAATTTCTGCAGGATGATGCCTTACTAAAAAGAGGTAAACTTTAATGTTATTTGTGAGAGATGCCCCTAAAAGCTAGAAACCAATTTTGACAAAAAATTTTGTCTAAAAAAGTAGTTTTCCCAGATCAAAAACAATTTTTTTTCTGTTCTGAACTTATGTTTAACTGATTGTCTTTTAAACAGTAGGGGACAATAGAGGAAAGAAAAAAGAAAGAGGAATGTGAATTTGGTGAAACAAGTTGTACAAGTTTTCACATGTTGCAACTCACTCTAGTCAAATCCACCTCCTCTTCATAACCCATCACTTCACGAACTCATTCCTTTTCTCAAGAAAACGATAAAAAATAAAATACGAAAAAAAAAGACTCAGAAAGCTGAAAGTTTGGGGCTTTGCTTTGGTGGTTTTTCTAAGGATTCAAGACTCAAATATGGAGAAAAGAAAGCCAAAGGAAAAGAGGACAACATAGTGGGAGAAGTGGTGTTTGGAATGGTGGAGGATTTGTTTTGGACTTTGTGAAACCTGAACTAAAAGCTTAGATCTAGAGAATCCTATGAGTTTTTTGAGAAATCTAGCTAGGGGATAGAAAGCTATTCTTTAGGATTTTTTTTTCTGAATTTTTGGATCTTTTTAGGCGGTTCACGATGGCCGGAGAAGAATTTGTGGCAGGGAAATTAGGCTTTTGAAGTTTTCGGTGCTGATTGGTGGACGCTAGATTGGGATTTTTAGAGAGTGGAGCTGGATGTAGAGAGAGGAAATTTTGAAAAGAATGAGTTGAAAAAAGGGTTATAAGGTAAGCAAGATAGATTTTTTTCTTTCAAAATTATTGTTTTCAAAATTGTCATTTTCATGCATTTTTTTAATGAATTTCATATGTGAGCACACATGGTACTGTGTGGCATTTGACATTTAACATAACAGAAATTTTGGCAAAAGGACTTAAATGAGTTGCGTTTATAATGTTAGGGGCTAATATGTTAGTTTTTGAAGTCTGGGGAGCAAAATAAAATATCACGCAAACTTTGAAGACCATTGAAGCTATTTACTTTTCTTTTCTGTTATTCTTAGTTGGGAATGTTCCCTCAAGAAAATCCTTCAATCATTCAACTTAAATAGGGTCCTTAATGGAAAATGAATTCATCTCCTCCAAATCCCAGTCAGTTATTTTAAGATTTTCTGAAATTGGAGAGAACACGGTATGTCCTTTATCATGGTCATTTGTCAATACATAGTCTTAATCGGTGCAGATTTATGCTGCTGAAAATGGCTAGATCTTCTTGTTTTACCTCTGAAATGAATTTGCTGCTTAAATTTTTTGAATTATTTGGGTGACCCCGTTTTGCATGCTATGTAGACCAGAGTCTTATGATAGAAGAGCACATCCGTCTGATCCAAATGAGGCAGGATTGTTTTTTAATAAAAAATCCCAAGATGCTGCAGTTGGTGTTCTTGTACGTATGCTGCAGAAAGCCCCTCCTCTTCGCCAAGGCATCTCCAGTTCCAGCAATTTTTCAGAAGCCTCCAGGCCAGAAATGTGGAGCAACACCATCCAAGAGCAAAACCAGATCTCAGAGGCTGTGACTGTTGAACATGCTAGTCCTTTAAGTGTTGCATCTAAGACAACTGCTGATGCATTAGAGGAACTTCAAGGTTACAAAGAGATGAAAATCATGTTGCTCAGCGAAGGTAGTAAGTCGTACACATCTGCCAATTATGCCTCTGGAGCTGAGCATTCCAACCAGGTATATGAGAATTAAAAACTTGTGCAATACTGGGATATTTGAACATATGTACGGTGCTATGGTTTGAGATCTGTACATGCTAGTTGTACAGCTGAAGCCATTTGCCCCTTTATGAGTACATAAAGTATATATGATTCCAGTTTTTAGATAAGATTTATGCTAGAACAGACGGGTTTTCTGTTAGCCTGGAAAAATTTGTAAGAACTTTTTCTGTATATAACTTCTAGATGTTGGCTTAGGGCGGCGCATGCAAATATATAGCCGCAGGCCACATATGTACATGGTAGTACAATAAAATAGCTCTATCGTTCACTCACCAGCGCGGTGGTTGTGTCGTCTCTATCATTTTCCTCTTTTTCTCCATATAGATTTTCAGTAGGATGTTTTAGCTTTATGTGAATTCCATGCACAACAAATTGCGCCTTTGTTGTTTTATTATTTTCTACTCATCATATGTATGTATACAGAATTCGTACAAAATAAGATTTCATGATGTTGCTCACATGGGCACTTTTTTTGAATAATATGTAAGCTTTTATTAATATATTGTACACCTATCCATATAAAGAAAATTAACTCCTTTGGTATCACTTCTAACTTAAACCATCATTTTAAAATGGGTAAATTATATAAATATATCTTGTGATTAGGGGCGGACTAAATATGGTACATGTTTTGACATTTCACCATCCTAAGATTTATTTTTGTATCATTTTACTCCAAACCAGTATTTTTTCTGTTATTTTTATTTATTTCATTTTTTTATTTTGTTTCATCATCTTCAAAAAAATTTGCTATCTAAAACTCAAAATCTAATCGTCGCAGACCGTTGATTTTTAGCTTTTAAAATACACTAAAATTGTCTTTTTTTCCTTTATTTACCTCTTAAGCTTGTTTACTTCGAAAAAAAATCAAAATTTCCTAGATCTATATTCAAATTCATGACCTTCAATTTTCAAAAACATTAGTTTTATCGCTTGAAAATTGATCCTCTTCTAATATGTTGTTCTACTCTTTATAGCCTACATTTCCTCCAACTTTCAAGCTCAAAAGCCATATGAAGAGCCCAAAAAAAAATAATTTTTTTTGCCACTTTTCTTTATATTTTGGGATTTTTTAGGGTTTTTTTTTATTTTAATTTTTCTATTGCTTGTTTCCTAAAGATTTTCGGATTTTTTAGGTGAGCAGCATTTTTCTAAGTTTAGAGAGAAAAAAGTTTTCTAGTTTTAGATAGTAAAAAAACAGTTGATGAAGACAAAAAAAGAATAAAAAAATTAAAGATAACGGAAAATGTAACGGTTTGGGGCAAAGTGAAACGAAAATAAATCTTAGGATAGTTAAGTGTCAAATTTTAAATATCAGGTACCACATTTAATCCGTCCCTAACCACAAGGTATATTTATGTAATTTACCCTTTTAAGAAAAGAGTACTTTTAATTAATCAAAAAAGGGCATGGTGAAATAAAGTTTTAATTCAATGTTTTTATATTGATTAACGGAGACTAATTCTCGTATTAGACTTCAAATATTTGTCAAAAGACATTCAGATAAAACTTTGACACTAATCTTGTACATGTCTTAAATTTGTTCACGAGTGTTTGAAAGCCAAACCTTTTGCTTTGAGAAGCAACAAACTTTCACTCATATAGGTAAACTTAATCAGAAATGCAATCGTATAAGTCTTTCAACAATTTAAATGTTATGGTTTCATGAAAGTAACAACTTGACCTTTCTTTATCATATTATTTTAAGCATTTGTCAACCTTGGGATGTGTTTATACTTTTAAGTAATGGCAATCGGATTCAACTTTGGCTAATTTAACTCAAGACTTAGAATTCAATTAAGCATTGAGTTTCCACCATGTGTCACTAAAATCAATGGGTTTGAGTCCCATTCCCTTTGAAGTTTTAGGCACAATCTCTCTTATTAGACCTTTTGTTAATGGATTCATCAAGTTTTCACTTGATAAAATCTATGGTGAGCACCCAATCTTTAATTAATTGTCTAACAAAACTATGTTTTAGATTAATATGTCTAGATTTTTCATTATATACTTGGCTATACACCCTTAAATAGTGTAGCATCACTATCACAATGTATTGTGTTAAATTTAAATTGACATGTATTTTGAAATGACAATAAGCAAAATTAGATGTTTAATTTAATTTGTAAATTTGCTTATTTCTTATGATTTTCACAAACCTTATTGAGTGTGTTTTTATCAAAGTTAAGGACCATGATTTAATTGCTTATTTTTATTGGTCTTATTGATTTTAGAATATAATTTTGAATATTGTATTAAGTAATTTTCTCAAGAAATTATTGAATTTATTTCAAGAAAATTACATGATAAATTTTTGGGCTCAAAATCATGTTTTCAAAATCATGTCATAGTTAAATATATTCAAAATTGGCTTAAGGAATATTTTTATGCTTAAAATAGCTCAAGAAATGCAAAAGTTGTAGAGAGGATCCATCCCCTTTATAGAGATTGATCACCCTTTGGCAGAATGCTAAAGGGATCAATCCCCTCACATAAGGGATTGATCACTTATGTCCAAGAGAGGCTCCAATGGCTAGTTTTTGTGAGAACCAATGGGAAGTTTGCTTTAGGCTCTACCAAGTTTCAAAAATCAAGCAAGGGAGTATAGATAGAAGCTTAAAATTTAAAAACAATAGAGTGATTCAATTCCTCATCTTCTTCAAGCTTCAAAAATATTCCAAGTGTGAAAAATTCCAAATCTTTATCATTCACATCTTTCTTGTATAGCATTGCATGAAATCTAATGTGGATTCTTTTAGAGCTCAAATTGTAATCACCTACCTATTAGAGGTTATCTTTAATCACACATCTTCAAACCCATACACAATTTGTAAAGGGGAGTAAACCCTTGACAACTTCATTGTAAGTGAGGTATTGGGTAGAAAGGTTTTCTTCTTGAACCATAAAAGGGAGAGGTTGAAAGGTTTGCTACTTGATCTCGGAAAAAAGTAGTGGTTGTAAGGTTTACTTTTTGATCTCGAAGAAAGGAGGTGTAAGGTTATCCTTGATCTTGGAAAAAGGAAGGTTACTCTTGAGCCTGCAAAAAAGAATGCAACAAATTCAAGATAGTGAATTTGGGGAAAATCCTTAGGAGTGTCTCAAGGTAAAGGATGTAGGCTAGGTTTCTGAATCTCTATAAATCATTGTGTACAAGTTTCTAACTCTACACTCTTTACTTTAATGCAATTTAATTGCACTTATTGTATTAAGCTAGAATTGCATGCTAAGATAGGATAAAATAGTGTAAAGAATATAGAGAACCAAAAATGAACCTAAGGTGAGAGATGAGCCGATTCACTTCCCTCTAGATTAGGTAATTGAGCCAACAATTGGTATCAAAGCTTAGGCTTGAGATAACAAAAAGATTAACACCCTTCGAGCAAAACGATCTTAAGTGGCTTATTTGAACATAGATACACCCTTAGGTGAAGACGGACATTCAATAGTTAGACCTCCACTTTTAATGTGATAATTACGCTTATTGAAAAAATAGGATGATGTTTGTGCATGCAAATGACTATGATATGTGGAGGATTATAGTTAAGGGGCCCTATATTCCAATGAAGAAAGTTGATACAAAAGATGTCCGTAAGAGTGAGGATGAGTGGAACACTAATGATATAAGAATGGCACGATTGAATACCAAGGCTATGCACACTTTCTTTTATGCATTAGGTCCCAATGAATACAATAAAGTCTCCGTATGTAAAAATGTCAAGCAAATATCGGAGAAACTAGTTATTACTCATAAAAGGACCATTAAAGTTAGAGAAACTAAAGTTGGCGTGTCAGCAAATGATTATAAGCTCTTTAGGATGAAAGAAGATGAGTCCATTAGTGAAAGTTCACTAGATTTAATGATATAATCAGTGGACTTAAGGCATTAGGCAAGACTTTTTCCAATGTTGAAATGATAAAGAAAATCTTGAATAGCTTGCTTAAATCCTGGAAGACAAAGGTAATGGCAATAGAAGAATCTAACCATCCTAATACCTTGTCTCTAAATGAGCTTATAAGTTCTCTACTTACTTATGAGATGAAATTAAAAAGAAGTGAGGAGCCAACTAAGAAAGTAGGGGCAGCCTTAAAGTCTTCTACTCATAAGGAAATTAGAGAATATAGTGATGAGAGTGGAGATGAGGAAGAAAAGGAACTGGTAATGTTTACCAAAAGATTCAATAGATTCACAAGGATGAATGCTAGAGAAAATGATAGGAGACCTCAAAAAAGAGAAGTCATTAGAGGTTAATCAACTAAGAGGGACATAGACCCCATAGTGGTCATACTAAGTTAGAATGTCCCTTCCTTAGGAAGGAAAAAGATAGAAAACCTAAGAAGAAAGCATTTGTGACTACTTAAAGTGACAGTGATAGTTCTGATGAGGAAAATATATATAATGGGGTAGAATACTCATGCTTTATGGCCTTTAGTGTTGATGATGCTAGTTCAATCTCTAGTGAAGGCAACAATTATGCTTTTAATGAATTACAAAATGCCTTCAATGAATTAGCTAATGATTTTCAATGCATAAATTCCAAATATAAAAATAATGTTGCTAAATTGAAAATAGAAAATGAAATGTTATTGAGTACCAAGCTTGAGTTTGATAAGAAATTAGAAGAAGCAAATCTAGAAATTGATGAATTGAAGACAATGAATATAAATTTGCACAATTCATTTTCTAGCTTCTATAAGGGTCAACAAAAGTTAGATCATATGTTAGAAACCTAAAGAGTCTTCTTTGACAAAGGTGAGTTAGGTTACAATGAAAAACAAAAGGAAACTTGTCTTAAGAATTTTCTTGTGAACAAAATTCTTTACATGATCTATTTCTCACATGCTCACTTGCAATAAGATTGGCCACTCTTCACAAGTATGCATATATAGAAAAACCTCATTTAGAGGAAGGTAGTTAGGAAGATGTGGATCCTAAAGCATGCCATAAATAATGATGAATTGAGTTTGAAATGGATTTTTAAGGGATAAAAAATTATTTATGCTAACTCTCATGAACCCAAGAAGGTTTGAGTACCAAAACATGCTTGCACATATAAAAAATCTCATTTAGCGGAAGAGTAGTTAGGAAGATATGGATCCCAAAGCATGCCATAAATAATGATGAATTAAGTTTGAAATGGATTCCTAAGAGATCAAAAATTATTTACACTAACTCTTATGGACCCAAGAAGGTTTGGGTACCAAAACATGCTTGAATTTGTCTTGCGTTAAGAGTGTTAGAGCATGGAGTTACAAAGAAACTTTAAAGTTTGAATGCTTTACATATTCCCATGGAGGTTGCTTGTGCAAATAAGAATGAGGAAGAGCTTGAGGATCCTCACTTGGTCTTACCATCTCACCACTTCAAAAGATTGCTCAAGTTGAACTCAAAGAATGCATGGCAAAACACTCCCAAGTAAAGGAGTTTTGTAAGCTTAAATTCTATCTTTTTTAAAACTCCTTTATGCTCAAATTCTTTATGCTTTGATGAAATATTTTGTTAATGATCTTTAATGCGCTTTGAGTTGAATGAATGAATAAAAGGTATGATAAATGAGTTTTGATTTGATGAGAGTTGTATTAAAGGTTATTGAGCCTTGCTATGAGCCAGGCCAAAGAACATTGGGCCTAAAAGTAATATGAGCCCAAGAGGAAAGAAAACTCAAAAAGGCAATGAAAGTTCCACTAGGTGATCATTTAAGTTAGGGGTCTTAACCGTAATTACACGCCAAATGGCTCTTATAAAAAGGTCCAGGTATTATCTTTACGTTTGAAGCTCTATTTGCTTACTGAAACTTTGCCAAAATCCAGTCTGACTTAAGTATCGGAGTGCGTGTAGGGGAGATCCTCTATGCCCCTCAAATCATTTTCTTTCTTGCAAAGTTATTGGAGACAAGCTAGCACGAAGATTGAGATTCCTACATCATAAAAGTTCATTATTGTGAACAAGCAATAACAATTGGCGCCGTTTGTGGGAATCTGATTAAAAAGCCTAGTTAAAAACCTTAGACAAGCGACAAGGATGGCAGACTAAACAAACTACAGAGACACTGTACAGAAGAATTACAATCTCAGCGATAGGGTCATGGGCGATAGAGTCAAAGGCGACAAAGTGTATGTGTTATAGAATGGAACTCAGAATAGAGCCAGAGTGGAATTCTGAGTGGAACCGAAGTAGAACTCATAGTGGAACCTAGAGTGTGAGCGGACCACGTTTTCCTAATAAATTCCATAAGTTAAGGTTTATGGAAATGGAAAGATAAAGGATACCTATTAAGGAATTGAATAACTAGTGGTATAGAAGGAAATTATCATGTGGGCCCCACGGGACCTTTACACTCCGGATTGGGGTGAAACTCTAGAGTCATAACATTCGAATTGAAATACTGATTTGGGAGGAATCTGCATCTTGAAATTCCTTCATTTGTGCATGTTTTGAAAAGTGTGTAATAAATTTGAAAATGACGGTTATGTCTATAGGTCCGAAAATTTTTTGTAAATAATGATCAATCTAATTTGAATTAGACCAACTGGCAGGCATGTATAAATCTTTTCGTGAAGGAGTTTCATGCCATGTTAACTTGAAGACTGAATCAAATGCGAAAGCCAAAAACTACAAGATTGTACTATTAGGGGTATTTTGGTAATTTCACCCTTTTTACTAGCCAAACCCTGACAAAAACTTGCCCAATGATTGGGATGAGTTAAATAAATGTATTTTATGAGTGAATAAAATATTTGAAAGTTAAACTAAATATTTAAACAGAAATTAGAAAGAAAGGGATGTAGTTAGAATTTTTAAAACTATACAAGGGCATTTTTGCCATTTCACATTAAGATATTTATTTTTATTGAATTTTCTAGTCTTCTTCTTCATTAAGGTCGCCACCACCTTTCCACCATTGTTTGTCACACTAAAAGCTTGTGAAGAGAGAGAAAACCCTCAAAAACCTCACATAAACTAAAAACTATCTTCACCAAACCTATCCAGCTCTCAAAGCTCTACAACATAGTACCCAAATCCAACATTGAAGTGGCCATTTTCTTGGTGTTTGGGTCTCTTCCATTTTCAGCCAAGAAGAAAGGTGAGAGAAAGCTTGAATTTTTCATGATTTAATGACTTTAAGCTAGGTATTTAAGGTGCTTAAGCATGTATTTAAGCTTGAATTGCATTAAAATCATGAGAATCTTTCCTTGAGGGTTTCGGCCAACCTCCCTCATTTCGTGAAGATGATGTGATTCAATGTAAAAATGATGTAGAATTAATGTAGACAATGTGTAGAATATGAATTTGAGCTGAAATTCAAGAAATGAGGTGTGTAGGAGAGAGAATGAAATTCGGCCAAGTGAAGGGGAGACTGAAATCATGTCCAATTCAATGTAATTTGAGTCTTAGAATAATGTATAAATTAATATAAGACCATAGGCGAAACTGGAACCGAAAACAGAGGTATTTTGACGATAGTTGTAGTGTTAGCACCGACATGAAGTAGATAGGAATTGCAGTTACTGTAGGTAATAAAGTAGGCTTCAAGGAGTTAAATAACTATTATAACTGAAGTGTAATGAATTAGTTGTGTTTGTATGGTGTTTTGCAGCTTGGGAGTGAGGTGTCAAACACTGGTCTATGAGCAGCATGGTGCAATTTGAGTGGTAACGAATGTGTATAAAGAACATAGGAGATACTGAACATGGTTTTAAAATCAACTGTTTTGGGAATATATGCTGAGTTTACTTTGTAGGAGGTTTAGAACTATCATACCATTATGCTGTTGAAATATCGTAAACCATTAATTTAGCACAAATTAGACTTTGAATTTGAAAATGTACATGAAGTGGAAATTGTCATAGGTTTTGGTTTTTGAAAACTATCACATGATTTCGTTACATTGAAGTTTACATGATGTTCTAGTTTAGTCATGGCTTTGGTTAGTTGATACTAAAGACATACGATTTTGTAACTTGGTTTTTGACTAGGTTTTTAATCGTTTTCTCATGCTTTGAGTTGCCAGCATGTTTTAGACACATGTTTATATGTAAATAAAATATTTTGATCATTGGTTATTGCACTGAGATTGTTTGTTGAATTTTTATACTTGAAATGAAATTATTATTTATTTTGATATTTATGAATTGATTGAAAATATATTTTATTTAAATCGATTTTTGTAAGTATTTCTAAATGTTATAGAACTGTTTTGGGACTTTAGCTCCCCGTAGTCAGCCTTCAAGTAATCTTGCAGTATTTTTGGTTCTGATTCTGATTCTGAACAGTTGTTAGACCTTGAGCAAGTCTGTAGTTGCCTCGATATCACCTGCTTAATGGTACCATGGGGTGTCTTTGATTCTGAATGTTGTATTAACTCTGACTCGGTCATCAGCATCCGCAGTTGTCACCTAGTCTATGTACTCTGTGGGCTCTTTTATAACTACGGCCATATGTCTACTATTTCTCCTTTTATGGGATTTGGACTGATTATTTCTTTTAGGATGTTGCCATGTCTCCACTGATTCTAGTTTATCTAGATTTATATGATTTTTGAGTGTTTAATTTGGATTTTGAATGATTTTCGAACCTCTGATATCTGAACTCTGAAATTTGAAAATAGTTTGATACTGAAATTATGAATGTTAATGGCACTCTAAAATTTGTATGGTTTTTGACTGATTTAAGATTTTATGAATGTCAGTTAAACATTTGGAATCTGCATGGTTTCTGACTGATTGAAGATATCTATATTGTAAGGTTTTGAAATGAATTTTTGAATGTCAAATTGTTATGAATCTGACTTGAAACACATGAATTCCTTCTCTAATATTTTTCTTAGTCTACTCTATAACTGTAGTGTTAGGAAAAGGGATAAGTAAAGTGCTTTAAAGCATCTTTTTGTACTCATCCCTAACCCCTAACGAGTTATAGAAATATCTCCTTCTGAGTCTTTGTTTAGAAATACTGTTTGAAGTCTGACATATGGTAATATTATAAGATATTTGTATATAGCTTAAGGTATCTATATCTTTATATATATTTCTTACTAGGCATAAAGCTTACCCCCCCTCTTTTCCCACTTTTAGATTGTTTGCAATAAAACTAGTCTCTAAAGGAGGTTTTGTGGAAACCCTTCGAGGAATTAAAGCATACCTAGAAGGTATATCTACTATATTATTTTGTATATTCATATTTTATTGTACAGTACTGTAGTGTGTAGAAAAGAGATGTAAACCGAATGAAATCAAATATGGACTTTGGCATAATAGATAAAAGAAATGTGGTTAAAAATATATATAATGATATGCTTGAGGTTATTTATATACCTTGATTTTGTAGTGAATGGTTCTAAGTACGGTAAGCGGAAATGGAAGAAATAAGAATATGTATTCGAGTATGTAAGTGACAAAACTGGGACCAAATCTGGACAATGGATATAAATTTAGCTAATTATGTTTTAGCTTAATATTGGATTGGCAAGCACTGAGCATAGTCCAACTGAGTGAATGAAATGCAAAAAATTATTGTGAAATTTAAGAAATTAGAGTGTGACAGAGTGAAACTCAGAGTGTAATCCACGGTGGAACTCAAGGTGAAACCCAGAGTGGAACCAAAGTGAAACCCTTAATGAAACTCAGAGTGTAATCAAGAGTGAAAGCCAAAGTGGAACTCAAAGTGGAACCTAGAGTGAAACTCAAAGTAGAGCCAGAGTGGAATTGAAGTAGAACTTAGAGTAAAACTCAGTGTAGAACCCAGAGTGGAACTTAGGGTGGAACCCAGAATGTAATCTTGAGTGAAACTTAGAGTGTAATCTAGAGTAGAACTCATAGTGGAGCCGAATGGAACTCAGAGTGGAGCTGAAGTGGAATCAGAGTGGAACTCAAAGTGGAACCTAGAGTGAAACTTAGAGTGTAATCTAGAGTAGAACTCAAAGTGGAGCTAGAGTGGAACTCAAAGTGGAATCAAAGAGGAACACAGAGTGGAACCCAGTGTGAATCCCAGAATGGAACTCAAGGTGGAACTTAGAGTGAAACTCAGAGTGTAATCCAAAGTGGAACCTATAATGAAACTCAAAGTGTAATGCCGAATGGAACTTAAAGTGGAGCTAGAGTGGAACTTAAAGTGGAGCTAGAGTGGAACCCAATGTGAAACCCAAGGTGGAACCAGAGTGGAACTCAGTGTGAAACCTATAGTGAAACTTAGAGTATAATATAGAGTGAAACCTAGAGTGGAACTCAGAGTAGAATTGAAGTAGAACTTACATTAGAACTCAAAGTGGAGCCTAATGCGAAACTTAAAATGGAATCCAAGGTGGAGCTCAGAGTGGAACCAAGTGTGGAACTCAGCCTTTGCATCTCGGGTGACAAAACCCACACTTGCGATGACCTTGGGCAACAGGGCCCACACACGAGATGTAAAAGCTAGGATCAAGTAAATCAAGACCAAGAGTTGCTAGACAAGTCTTTACTTACTATAGAATAAGTAACTCAACACAACAAGCAAAAAAGCCACCAACATGAAAAAAGCAAGGGTTTGAAGTGAAAAATGCGCGGGGTAAGCCACGCATAAGGAAAAAAGGCCTAAAGTGAAAAGTGCACAAAGTAGGCTATTCATGACTTAAAGAAAAAAGTGCGCAATGCAAGTTATGCATGAAGACAAAAAATGCAAGGGCTTAAAGCAAAAAATGCCCAAGGTAAACCATGCATAAGAAGAAAAAGGTCCCAAAGTAGACTATGCATGGACTTGAAGTGAGAGATGTGCGATGTAAGTCATGCCTGAAGACAAAAAGTGCAAGTGAAGCAAAAAATGCGCGAGGTAAACCATGCACAAGAAGAAAAAAGCTTGAAGCGAAAAGTGCGCGAAGTAGGCTATGCATGGACTTGAAGCAAAAAGTATGCAATAAAAGTCATGCACAAAGACAAAAAATGCAAGGACTTGAAGTGAAAAATGCATGAGGTAAGCCATGCACAAGAAGAAAAGGCCTAAAGCAAAAAGTATACAAAGTAGGCTGTGTATGGACTTGAAGCAAAAAGTGCACGAAGTAAGCCATGTGTGAAGACAAAAGTGAATGGACTTGAAGTGAAAAATGCACAAGGTAAGCCACGCACTTGAAGAAAAGGCTTGAAGTGAAAGATACGCAATGTAAGACATGCACATGTGAAACAAGAAAGTGCACGAGCTTAAATCGAAAATGTGAAACGTAAGCCATGCAAGTGAAATATAAGGACATAAAGTGAAAAATGCTGTGAGGAAACTTCTAAATAACCCGGTCTCATCACGAGGAAGAATGGTGGACCAACCTAAGAGGAAAGCAACCCTAAGGTCTTTTACAGAATCATTCTCATTAGTCCTCGAGTAGATCCAAAAATCATACCTAGGAACGACACTCCCTCATATACTACGAAGCAGTGAGTGTTAAGAAGAGAGATCTGGGGAGCACAAACATGTCTCTCATTGATAGCTCCATCAATAATTGCCTCCTATCTTTAATAAGAAGCTTTAATGTATTGCATTCGGCCCGATTTTGCCCGTACGACTCTTGTAGTTCATTTTATTCACAGAAACTGATCATTGGTGATTCACTAGCGACAGACTTACCTTTCACAATTTTTGCATGAGAAGATATAAAGAATGTTAAAATGATTAACCAATGAAAATAGTTCTACAAACTACGGTGAAACCTACAAGTGGAGCACATGAGTGAAGATGAGGAGTCTCTTGCAATAATTCTAGAAAAAGAGATAGTGAGAGAATCCAAAAACTCTATGGACTCGAAATGATTATTAAAAAAAAAAAGAAAAAAACTCTTATATACTCTTTAATATGGTATACCTTGTAAAATAGTGGGGGGCAACTAATAAGAGTTATACTAAAGTTTATTAGGCCTTAATATGACTCGAGCCAAATAACATTGGGCTTAAAGGTAATCTTAGCCAAAGAGAAAAGAGGACTCAGAAAGGCAATGAAAGATCCACTAGGTGATCATTTAAGCTTGGAGTTTTAATCGTAATTACGCGCCAAATGGCTCTTGTAAATAGGTCTAAGTATCATCTTTACATTTCAAGCTCTATTTACTTACTGAAACTCTACCAAAATTTGGTTTGACTTAAGTATCAGAGTACGCATGCAGGGAAGAGCCCCTGTGGCCTTCTGATCATTTTCTTTCTTGTAAAGTTATTGCAGATAAGCTAGGCGAAGATGGAGATTCATACATCATCAAAATTCATTATTGTGAATAGGCAACAACATAATTATTGGTGGTTGATTGAATTGTTGTGATTTGAGCATGTATGTTTTGTCTACATAATGTGTACTTGCCTCAAATATGTCAAATATGCCAAATCATGTCATAAATGGCAAAAACAGAAAAATTCTATTTCATGAACATTAATGAGAAATATGCATATTGGAAAATTATGGCATAATGTTCACTACTATGGTGATTTGATGATATATATGTACTTGAATTCTAAGTGAACATGTTTGTTATGGCTTATTTGTGATTTCAAACCTCTTTGTGTTGCCAATATGTTCATAATTCATAAAATGATATTTCATGAGATCAAAAATGCATTTATTGGCAAAAATTCTTTTAGATTTGCAAAATTTATTGTCAAATGATTTTTCATCCATGCTCTCATTCATATAAGTCCAAAATAGTGTTTTTCATGTGTTTGAAATGTTACTTGGACTTAAAACACTTAAAGATGGATCATTGGCACTTCAAAAGTTGATCTATAGGTCAAATTTCTGGAACATACGAATGAGGGATCGATCTCGGATCGATTCTGCCTAGAAAGGATGGATCCCTTCATTTAAAGGGATCGATCCCCCTGCTCCAAGTGCATTGAAATACTAAAAAATTCCTCAATTTTTCGAGCCCCAACTCTTTTAAACCCTTTTCTCTTACACTCTTCACTTCTTAAAGTCATTTAACATCGATCCCCCTTCAAGTCTTCGTCATTCTTCATAATTTCTACTCACTTTTAATCATTTTCATCTCAATTTTTACTTCCAAATTCCATTTCTTCATCATCTCATCTTGTTTTACACTTATCTAAATCCATTTCTTCCTTCAAATTTCACCTCTATAAATCTCTTAATTTATTCCATATCTCATCACTCTTCCTTCATCAACTCTACTCTCCATCATACATACTTGCATTGTGCTGTATTGGTGTGTTCCAATTCTCTCCATAATTCTACTTATACACCTCTAAACACAATAACACCACTTGTTTGGTGAAATTCCCCAACCAGTATTTCTTCAAATTTCTCTTCTTTTTCATTTCCAACTTCCTTCACATTGCCTCTTAAAGAGAAGTATGTTGTGTCTAAGCACAAAGCTTTTTGTTCTTTTGAGCCTGCCAACTTTGATCATTGCTTTCGAAACACAAGTGACAAGAACTGCTTTTAAGAAAAATTTGCGAACATGACGATTCGACATTGGCAACCTATTGATTTTAGATTTCTTGACTGCATCGACTTTCCATATCTTGAAAAGTTCGATGCTTTTCGGTAGACCAATTTCCTTAAAATTAATACCTCGGTCCCATGCAACATCATCCGAGCCTTTTTCTCTAATGCCAAGCTTATCACCAATCCAAATGATTGATGCAGAATTGTTGGCATCTAATCCTATTTCATGAACCAAACCATTGAGGTCACTCCCAAGATACTTTCTTGTGTCTTCGGGATTCTTAATCAAGGCCTCATTGATGAAGAAGATGAAGTTCCTTTTCTCTTTCGTATCACAAATGACAAGGCTAGCGACCTCTCTATGTATGCATGAATATTACATATCATTATCATGTGAAACTTGATGCATTTCGGAGCTCGCTACTCTCAAGTTCGTTGGTTGGATTGATTTTGGTTGCATCATATCCACAAACACAACAGTGGCATCCCTAATCTTATCCATTTTATCTTCCAAGATTGAGTGAAGATCGTTCAAGGAAGCGTTAAGATGATCGTCTTTCCTCAGCCACTAGCCTATCTTCTTCAAACCATTGGTATTGGCTGCTCTTGCAAGGTAGGCGTTCTTTCAAAATCAAAGAATAAGATTAATTTGGCTACCTTCCATAATATGGGATGGTATAGAAATGACAATGGTGAGTGAGAAAAAAGGAGTGCTCAAGCTACTTCTTCAATGCTAGCGGCTAAAGCTATAGATACTCCTTCGTCATTGGCTCCTTCGGACGCCACTCTTCTAGCTACTTTAGAGTTGATTATGGTTTTAGCAATTTAACACGCTCTTCATGCAGTTTGATGACCACTTCATTGCTTTCCAAGCGGACATCAACACATGCATCACTATTTTCCAAACAGATGTCAACACACGACTTGATGGAATGGCGAAAGCTTAGGATTCAATGTTTGATGAGGTGTAGATCATCTGTACCCATCAAGATGCATTTATTGAGGAGTACCATTAGTCTTTTCCTTCACCCTCTTAGATGTTCTAGTTTCTACTTTTAGTCATTGTTGTAGCAAATGGATGTGTTTTGCCTTCTGACATTGTTTTCTCATCAATGTTAGATATTTGGATTTCTTATTGTGTATTTTAGATTGGTTATGCTATTTCGGATTTCTTGTGTTGGGTGTTGCTTTAAATTGACATTATGGATCATATGCTTTATATGAATGGCACTTTACTTTATGTTCCATATTGATCTTGTGTTTCAAGTCTTTTGCGTTATACATGTTTGAATTATGAATAAAGAAGAATGTTTTGAGTATGTTCTCGTTTGCTTGACTTGTCCATTTTCTTAGCATTAACAAGCCATTCACAACAATTGTTAACATGCAAAATGTATGAGTTAATCATTGATAACAATTGATATAAGTTTTAACTTGATAATTCTTCTCTCTTTGGATTGACATGATAAATAGGGAAAATTCTTTTATAACACATTTGCATGAGACGAACTTATGCTTAATTAATATTTGGTTTAATTCTAGGCACATTTTTCTTGAAAATGGTTTATGTCCTTAATGCATAATCTTCCATCTAAGTTTAACTCATAATCATTATGTATTCTCATGCACCTTAGTTGAATCTTAAAAAACAATTGATATATCTAGTTGCTTGATAGAATTGAAATGAGAAGTTATAGATTTATTAGATAATTTATGAGTAACTTGCCTCATTATGACCAATTAGCAATTCCTTGAACAATATCTATGAACAATTTGCTAAATAATGTCATGAAAATGTCTTTTGCATGCACAAACACTTCATGATATTTGTATAGACATTGATTTATTTATTTGTGATATCACTCTCAATTGACTAATCTTCTTTGTGTTGTTTGGAGCAAATACTTTAATATGTGCTCAAAAATTTTAAGCCATATTTTTAGGGGAGAACAATTTTTTGTTTATTTTTCTTTTTGCTATGATAAAAAGGGGTAGAAATATGGATATGGTTTGTGGTAAATTTTGTTTAATCGAAAATCATGCTTTAATTGAGGGGGAGTACTTTCAAAGTTTTTTCAAAGCAAATTTACCTTAAGTTTTGTCATACCAAAAAGGGGGGAGATTATAAGCTTTAAATTGACATATGTATTTTGAAGTGACAGACACTTAAGCAAAATTAAATTATTAATTCAATTTGTAAATTTGCTTATTTACTTATGATTTTCACAAATCATATTGAGTGTTTTTACCAAATTTAAGACCATGATTTAATTGCTTATTTTTATTGGCCTTACTGATTTTAAAAAATAATATTGAATATTACATTAAGTAATTTTCTCAAGAAATTTTTGAATTTATTTTAAGAAAATTACTTGATAAAGTTTTGGGCTCAAAATCATGTTTTTAAAGCCATGTCATATTTAAATTTATTCAAAATTGGCTTAATTAATATTTTTATGTTTTAAATGACCTAGGAAATGCAAAAGTTGTAGAGGGGATCGATCCCCCCATCTAAGGATCGAAAACCCTTTGGTAAAGTGCTAAAGGGATCGATCCCCTATGCCCAAGAAAGGCTCTATTGGCTAGTTTTTGTAAGAACCAATGGAAAGATTTGTTTTAAACTCTACCAAGCTTCAAAAATCAACCAAAGGAGTATAAATAGAAGTTTAGAAGTTTAAGACAATAGAGTGACTCAATTCCTCATCTTCTTCAAGCTTTAAAAACATTCTAGGTACAAAAGATTCCAAATCCTCTATCATTCACATCTTTTTTGTATAGCATGGCATAAAATCTTGTATAGATTCTTTTAGAGCTCAAATTGTAATCACCCACCTATTAAAGGTTGTCTTTGATGAGACATCTTCTAACCCATACACAATTTGTAATGGGGAGTGAACCCTTGAGAGCTTCATTGTAAGTGATGTATTGGGTAGAAAGGTTTTCTCCTTTAACCATAAAAGGGAGAGCTTGTAAGGTTTCCTATTTGATCCTGAAAGTAGTGGTTGTAAGGTTTACTCTTTGAGCTCAGAAAAAAAGGTGTAAGGTTATCCTTGATCCTTGAATAAAGGAAGGTTACTCTTGAGCTCGCGAAAAAGAGTATAACAAATTTAAGATAGTGAATTTAAGGAAAATCTTTGGGGGCATCTCAAGGTAAATGGCGTAGGCAAGGTTACCGAATTTCTATAAATCATTGTGTATAATTTTCTAACTCTACATTCTTTACTTTATTGCAATTTAATTGTACTTATTTATTGATTTAGAATTGCATGCTATGATAGAATAAAATAGTGCACAGAATTTAGAGAACCAAAAGCGAACCTAAGGTTAGAAATAAACCGATTCACCCCCTCTACTGAGCCAACATTTGGAGATATGTGACATTGGTTTTGCCTATGAAGGTATTTCATAGAGTAAGTTTCTCAACAACTTGACTTCCTTTCTTGTCGATGCTAATGCCATAAATTCTAAAGCCATGTAGAATCTATTATGCACATTTATTTCTTACTTCTCCACGAAACTGCACCTCCACCAAACATGAATATCCATCAACTTGTGGATGAATGATCTTTCATGTTGGTAATCCAACTTGCATCAGTGTATCCTTCTAAAATTAAAGGTTCACCACTATAAATAATGTCATAATTAGTTGTTTTCTTTAAGTATTTTAATACTTAAGAAATGGCATGTCTACTAAGCTTACCAACTGTAAAAGCTATATCTGATCTTACGCACGTCATAGTATACATCAAACAACTAGTCACTATTGTATATTCAAGTTGAGCAAATGACATATCTTTAACTAAATTTAATATTAAATTAGGATCAAATGATGTTGCAAGTGTTGCATGTTCAAAATGATTGAACCTTTTGAGAATCTTTTCAACATAATGCCACACCAGACCCCTCCCCTAACTTTGAGTTCAACCTAACTTACTCTTTTACTTATTATTTTATTATAAGAATAGTATGACACAGGTTTCAAATAGCGACCGCAAAATGAAATAGCAGCTGCTATCTAGCGGTAGCAGCCTATTGAAGAAATAACAAGTGTGAGTATGAATCACACCAGTAACGACCATTATTGGCCATTACAAAACGTGGTAGCAAAGGATAGCGGCAATAGCGGTCCACTATCGCCTCTATCCTCTATTCTATTTTAGTCAAGGTACAAAAAAATTTTAGAAGACAAAAAAGAAAAGAAAACAGTGAATCAAAACAACTGAACAATTGACTTGAGTTTTGATTTTTGAAGCTAAAAATTATTTAACTTTTGAAAGCAAATCTAGATCAAGGAAGAGGATTGTTGAATCACGAGAGGGGATTTTTTCATAGGTGGAATTTTTTTGAAAGGCAAAGATTTTATTGATGCTATTGACAGAAGCACTTCAGTCAGTTGTGGTGCTCAGTAAGGAAGCTAAGCCAAATCCAAATATAGATACAACAATCCTAGCAGAAACCCATAACAACCAAAACCTTTAACCCACTTGAAACAATCATCAGCAAACAATTGACTCTTTAAAACAAAATCATCGAACAGATAATGGACAACACCACGAAGAAAACCAAAACAACCTCCACTCGCAAATCCCAACCCTAATCAATCATAAAATAAAACAAAAACCACGTTAGAACTTGTTCATAACAAAGTCGAAAGAACCTCCACCTCACCATTGACCTACACTAAACAAATCATCTATGGTCACATGGTTAGTGAGGGGCAAAGGCCTTGAGAGTTGAGTGAGTTTGTGGTAGGGTGACTCGGTGGCGCGTGGTGTGGTGTGGGAGTGGGACAGTGGAGTCGTGGATGTGGCGTAGGCTTCGCAGGTCGTGGTTGTCGATGGAAGTTGAGTTGCCGAGCAGCTGTGGATTGACTTGGGAGAAATTAAAAGAGAAGAGAGTAAGAGCTATAACCATAAAGACTAAAGAGACGTAGTGACCTAGTAGGTGAGGGATGAGGATGAGGATCGAGAATGACAGTGTGAATGGGTGAGTCGATGATAGAGAAATTAAGAACTGAGTGATGAATATGGGTGAGAATTGGGTTGGCCGGTTGGGGGAGTGTTTAGGCCTTGAAAATTTTGGTAGTTAATTGTCTTTATTACAACGTTACTAACATGTTTAGGAATTGATATAAGGTAATTTGGAATTAAATTATTAATTTATTTTTTATAGAATTTGTAATGTAATTATATCTATGGTATCAAATATTATTGTAACTTAAGAGAAAAAGAAAATAATACTGATATTTGATAAGATAAACGTGATGACTTTAGTTAATTGACAATTGCAAATAAATATTAAATTTCTAATGTTAAATAATTAATATAGTAATTCTTATTGATACATAACTATTTAATTTTATTTTCAATATTTGTTATTTTTCAATTATCTTAAGTAATTTTTTAAATATGAATGTTTTATTATAAGTCACAAAATTATGAATAATCTTTTTTCACGTAAATAATAGATTTAGGGTATTATAAATTATTTTAAAATTTATAAAAAAGGACTCTTTATGATTATAATTATAATTATTACATTTTATACAAAGATATGCGAAACTAAAAAAATCCACGACTGCGATGACCGCAGTGACCACAATTGTCTCTGTTATGTCCGCAATCATAATAAACACAACGCAATCGAAAACGCGACCGCAACTGTTATTTAAAACCCTTATATGATATATATTGAGAAATGAATTCACTTACATCATATCGGCTAAAACTCAATTTTTAAGATATACTAAATATCAAAATAAATCTATAACCATATATTAAAAAAGAGTACATCTATTATGTGCTTGACACATAATAAAAAATGTTGGCTGAAACTATCTTAATTGAGTGATTCGTGTATCCTTGATTTGGCATTGACTGTTTGCTTAGTTGCTTGACAGCTATGGCATTACATGGAAGATAGCTGTGGCATTGCATGAAACTTGAAACACAGTTGTGGCAATGAAAACTGAAACTTGGTGTTTTATACTTTAAAATCCCCAATTTTTTTCTTTTGATAGAACCCAACCTTTCCCTAGAAAAAGTTCTTTCTCCAACACTCTCTTCTCTTTTTCGTCCTGCCACCAAGAGTTCTTCTCTGGCCATCGTCAGTCGCTCGAGAAACGTGCCTGAAAAATCCCCAAAACATAGAAAAAAATTGCTCCCCTTTTCTTCTTTCATTTTCTCCAAACTGTTTCTTCTAAAGTCATTTCTACTTTCCTATATCTAATCGAGAAGTCTTGGTTCAAAAACCAAGACTGCTGGTTTTTTTCCTTTACTTTGTCACTGAGAGAGAGAGAGAGAGAAAGAATGTTGGTGCTTTTGTTTCGTTGTGAGAGTAATCCACAAGCTTCCATGCCTTTTCCTTTTTCATTTTCCCTATTTTTATTGATTATTAAAAGCCTAAATTCCCCTCCTCTGAATCCAGACGCTAGATTTTCTTCTTGTTCTGTCAATTTTCTATTTATTATATTTTAGAATTCTCTTTATTCTTCCTTTGTTCTGCAATTGAGACCATGAGATTAAGATTTTGTAGAACATTTAAATTTTGTGGGAAAATATGCAGATATTTGTCAAAACTCCAACGATAAGACCATTACTCTCGAGGTCGAGAGCAGTAAAACCATTGACAATGTCAATTAGGGTAACTCTTACCTTCCTAATTTTTCATGTCTTTTAATCTTAAAATCACAAATGACTTTAAAAAAGTTTCTCTTTTATGAACCAACAGGAATCTCACCAGAGACCAGACCAACAATGTCTAATACATGTTTGAGGAAAAACAGCCCAAAGATGGCTGTACCTTGGTTGACTACAATGTCTAAAAAGTTTTCTTCTCTTTTGACCTGTTTTTTTATTAGTTTTTTTATGATATTTTTAATTATTTATTTAAATTATGATTGCTTGGTTACATGTTGCTGAAACTCATAAATATCATTTTCTACTTCACTATATTGAAGTGATATGGTTGAAAGCTACAGTTGCCAACTTTATCTGTGAGCATATAACAAAAGTTAATTTTGGTATGGTGTTTAATTAGACATGTTTCAGCCTACAAGGAGGTTATGTTTTCAAATTTATTATGAATCTTTCGTTCATTATTTCTGATTGTAGATGTTTTAACTTTCATTCAAAATGAAATTATAAAACCAATAAAAATTGCAGTGTCTTGCCATCAAATTTAACAAAGAAATATTGCAGCAATTTAAACCCATGGTCAATTTGACAAAAGTTTACATATATGTTGATTATTGGATTTAAAGTCTTCAACATGGGTATCTTTGTCTTACCCTAATATATTTTTAAAGATTATTATACATTTGACATCAATTTATAATCAAATTCTCGATATTTGATAATCAAAGTTTAAAATTCACAATTAAGTACTTAAATTTTACATTCCTCCCTCAATTTAGACACGAGACTGACATCATTAGTCACCTGGATAATATATCAAAAAAAGATTTCATAAATACCATAATTCGAAAAATTATCACATTAATATGCCATGCATAGTAATTTAAGCGAATATTTTGGATGCATCAATTGAATTAACAGAGTTAATTTCTCATGCAAATTAACAATAAACAGAATTCGAAAGCAAATTTCAACTATTTAATTACGAATTTTTAAACTTTAAGTATTAAATTGAGAATTTAATAATAATTCAAGTACAAATATGTTATTAATTTTTTATATTTAAAGAAAGTCTATTTTTGCATCATTGCTGCTTCATTTTAAGATATCTGCATCTCTTCTGCATGAGTAACATATTAACTGCAGTGATAAACAAGGGAAGAGGAAATCTTGAAAATAGATATATTACTTTGCTACCCTAAGTCAATTTATGTTGATCGCATGGGCCACTTAATTGTTTTTGTTTTATAATTTCCCGGTTAATCAAATCATAGCAATCTTTTTTTAATATAATGCATAAATTGATTAATTGCTATCTTAAATGGGCTTAATTGACTAATAAATAATTAATGCATGAGAGAGGATTTAATGCTTGCTTTATACAAGAAGTTCTGGTCATAAGAATGACAAACTTTCACCTTAAAACCTTCAATGAAGAATTCAATCACATATTGTTGGGGTTTGCCTTGATCCGCAGGAGGTGTGCTAGCTGCTATAGAACGTACTACTCAAGGGTGGACTAATAAGAGACATGGTGGATTAAGAAGGAAATCAAGGTCAAGATTCAAAGATTATAGTGAGATGGAATGTTTTTTTTTTGTGGAGATGAGAGTCATATCTAAGCACGTTGCAAGACATTAAGAAAGGACATGGCTACATTCAAGAATGCTCAGCAAAAGAGTGATGATAGAAAGAAGAATGAGACATGTGTTGCTCTGACTAATTTAGATGATGATGGTTTGTTTTCGGCAACTTATTTAGATGGGTCTCATACTTATGAAAAGGGTTGGATTTTGGATTCAGCTTTGTCGATGCATATTTGCAATGATAAAGATCGATTTGATGAATTGAAAGCGAATGATAGTTCTGGCAATATTGTAATTGGGAATGGTAATAGAGTAAAGATTGAAGGTATTGAGAGTGTTCAACTCAAGCTTCAAAATGGTGTTAGGACTCTTCGTATTGTGAGATATGTGCCCAGTTTTAGCTAAATTTGATTTCTTTGGGTGATTTAGCTTCACGTAGGTGCAAATAGATTGGTAATGATGATTGTTGCAAAGTATACATGAATGGTGATTTAGTTTTGCAAGGAAACAGGCCATATTTGCTTGATGATGCAAAAGATAGAGTTTGTTAGCTTTAAATTGACATATATATTTTGAAATGACAAAAACTTAAGTAAGCTTTAATGTTTTAATTCATATTGTAAATTTTCCTTATCACACATGATTTTCTCAACACATTTCAAGTTATCATATCAAACATTAAGACTATGATTTAATGATGCATATTCTTATTGGTCTTAGTACTTTGTAAATGTTTTGAATATTTTAGAAAATCACTTGATGAATTTTTGGATCATGTTTTCATCAGAGAAAGTCAAGAAAAACTCCCACAAAAATGCAAAAATGTTTTAGGGTGAATTAGGATCAAAGACCACATCATTTCTAACCCAAAATAGTGCAGGAAAAGCTTTCTGGAGGCATGGGATCGATCCCCTAAGGGAAGGGATCGATCCCTTTATGGCAGAATGTCTTCCCAAGGTCCCTCAAGCCAAGAATCAAGATTCTGGACAAAAGGGATCGATCCCTTTGGGCATGGGATCGATCCTTCGAGACGAAAAAGTGCTGTAACGGCTAGTTTTTGTGAGACAACGGTAATATTCGAGATTTGGCTCCACCCAACGGCTAGAATACATCTAAGGGACTATAAATAGAGGCTTGGAAGTTGAAGAAACAAGAGAGAGCACCCAAGACATATCATTCTTCAATTTCTTCATCTCTTCAAGCAAATCAAAGAGTTCAAGAGCTAGAATTCAATATCCTCTATCACTCTCTTATTCCTTATAGTGCTTAGCACAAATCTTGTATAGGTTTTCATTGTACTTAATTTTCGTAATCACTTGCCTACCTAGAGGCCCTTCTTTGATTACATTATTTGTATCTCATCATTCCTTGTAAAGGGGAGGTTTCTCTTAAGCCTAGAAAAAGAGGGAGGTTTCTCTTTAGCCTTAGAAAAAGAGGGAGGTTTCTCTTGAGCCTTAGAAAAAGAGGGAGGTTTCTCTTGAGCCTAGAAAAAGAGAGAGGTTTCTCTTGAGCCTTTAAAAAGAGGGATTGTAAAGACAAATTCAAGTGTAGTGAATTTAGGGAAAATCCTTAGGAGCGTCTCAAGGTAGAGGACGTAGGCAAGGTTGCCGAACCTCTATAAATCGCTTGTGTAAATCTCTTTCTCCCTACTCTTTATTTACTTGCGATTATATTGTGTTTATTGCATTGAACTTGAATTTCATGCTTGCCTAGCTTAGAGAACTTAGAAAATATCATTCTAAGCTAGAGAATTTAGAAGAACCGAAAAACGGGCTTAAGGTTAGCAAAGAACCGATTCCCCCCCTCTCGGTATTGCCTATAAGAGCCAACAATTGGTATCAGAGCTTGGGCTCGAGATTGATTTAGACTAACCTCTATCGAGCAAAACGATCATAAATGGCTCACTTGAATGTAGGCACACCCCTAGGAGAAGAGGGACAATCATAAGTTAGACCTCCACTCTTCAATGGTGAAAATTATTCATATTGGAAAACTAGAATGATGTTATTTATACAATCAAATGATTATGAAGTGTGGAGAATTATTGTAAATGGTCCTAGAATTCCCATGAAGAAAGTAGATGGAAAAGATGTCGTTAAGAGTGAGGATGAGTGTGACACAAATGACATGAGATTGGCATAAATGAATGCCAAGGCTATGCACACCCTCTTTTGTGCATTAGGTCCCAATGAGTATAATAGAGTGTCTCTATGTGAAAATGCTAAGCAAATATGGGACAAATTAGCCATCACACATGAAGGGACCAATCAAGTGAAAGAGACCAAAGTAGGAATGCTCACACATGATTATGAGCTATTTAGGATGAAAGAAAATAAGTCCATTAGCGAAATGTTCACTATGTTTAATGATATAATTAATGGACTTAAGGCATTAGGCAAGAGCTATTCCAATGTAGAAATGGTTAAGAAAATTTTTAATAGCTTGCCAAAATCTTGGGAGGCAAAGGTGACCGCAATAGAAGAATCTAAGGATCCTAGCACCTTGTTTCTAGATGAACTTATGGGCTCCCTACTTACATATGAGATGAAATTGAAAAGAAATGAAGAGCCTTCAAAGAAAGTAGGTGTAGCACTTAAGTCTTCCACTTATGAGGTTATTGAAGATAATAGTGATGAGAGTGGAAGTGAGGAAGAAAAGGAAATGGCAATGTTTGTCAAAAGATTCAATAGGTTCATGAGAATGAATGAGAGAGAGCAAAATAGGAAACATCATAGGGGAGAGTCAAGTAGAAGAGAAAAAGACCCTTTAGTGTGTTATGGTGTAATGAACCGGGTCATACTAAGTTAGATTGCCCCTTACTTAGGAGAGAAAAGGATAGAAAGCCTAAGAAGAAAGCATTTGTGGCTGCATGGAGCGATAGTGATTGCTCCGATGAGGAAAATGTAGATGAAGAGGTAGCCTACTCATGCTTTATGGCTATTAGTGATGATGAGGCTAGTAGTAGTTCTAGTGAAGATAATGATTATACCTTTAGTGAACTACAAAATGCCTTTAATGATTTAGCACATGAATTTCAATGCATGAACTCCAAATATAAGAAAATCATTGCTAAATTAAAAATAGAAAATGAAGCCTTAACTAATACTAAGCTAGAATTTGAAAAGAAATTAGAAGAGGCAAACTTAGAGATAAATGAGTTAAATAAAAAGAATACAAATTTGCATAACTCATTCTCTAGGTTCTATATGGGTCAACAAAAACTAGACCATATGTTAGAGACCCAAAGAGCTTTCTTTGACAAAGATGGGTTAGGCTATAATGAAAAACAAAAAGAAACTCATCTTAGGAATTTCTTAGTGAGCAAAAATTCTATGCATGATTTATCTCTCACATGCTCACTTTGCAATAGAATAGGACACTCTTCACAAGCATGCACTTATAGAAAAACCACATTTAGAGGAAGAGTAGTTAGAAAAATATGGGCGCCAAAGCATGCTATAAATAATGATGAATTGTGCTTGAAGTGGATCCCAAAAGGATCAAAAATTGTTTGCACTAACTCTCATGAACCCAAGAAAATTAGGGTACCAAAGCATGCTTGAATTTGTTTGTTATAGGAGTTTTAGAGCATGGGAATACAATGGAACAATGGAGTTTAAATGCTCAACACATCCTCATGGAGCTTGCTTGTGCCAACGAGAAAGAGAAAGAGCTTGGGAATCCATCCTTAGCAAGGTGACAACAATTTCTCAAAGAATGGCTAATGGTGGATCCAACACATCAAGGCAAAGTACTCTCAAGCAAAGGAGTTTTGTAAGCTTAATTCCTTGCTCCTTAAACTTTTTATTTGATTAGTTGTGCTTTGATGAGAAATGTGGTTGATAATCTTTGTGAGTTGAATGATTGAACAAAAGGCATGATAAATGACTTTTGAGTGCTTGATGGATAATTCTTGATACATTGAATGAAAAGCATGTTTGATGATTTTGAAAAGATTATTGAAATTTTGTAGTTTGAGCAAGTTTGATATGTTTAGATAATATAGTTAGTTGTTCAAAAGCTGTCAAATATGTCATATATGCAAAATGCCATGTCATGAGCAATAATGAAGAACTTGTATGTTGGAAATCATGGCATGTTGTTCACAAGATGTATGATTTGATGATATATGTGCTTAAAACCTATGTGAACAAGTTTGTTTTGACATACTTGTGGTTTCCAAAGCTTTAGTTTTGTCAAAATATGCTTAACTCTCAAAATGACATCTTTTGAGGCCAAAAATGCATTTTATTGTGTAAATTCTTCCAAAATTGCAAAATCTTTTGCAAAATGGTTTTTCATTCATGTTTTTCATTCATACAAGTCCAAAATCATGTTTTACACATGTTTAAACCCTTACTTGGACGTAAAATACTCAAAAACGAAGTTTTGGTACCTCAAAGGTTGGATTTTCTGTCAAAAACTGCAGATACAGGATGAGGGATCGATCCCTCAACAAGCAGGATCGATCCCTCTTGAACAGAATGCAAAATGTGTGATTCTGGAGTTAAGGGATCGATCCCCCTCCTATAGGGATCGATCCCCCCAAGCCAGAAAAGGCTCTCCTGCATGTTTTCAACCGAAATTGAGAAGAACTTTTCATTGTTTTGATCTCTTCTTGCTACTCAACTCAAAATTCATTGTTTTAACTTCTTTTTGATGATCTTTAACGTATGAAAAATCATTTTTCATTTATATCATGCCTCAACTCCAACAATTTGAATCATTTCCAACCAATGGTATCACTTCCAACAATCAACTCACAAGTGCAAAATCATTTTTCTTGTTGAAAACTTGCATAAATCTTGAAATAATCTTGAAATATACTTTCAATGAATGCTTAAACATAATTTTGAGAAATATTTCAAGAATTTATGAAGATATATTTGAGAATTTAATGAACTTGTGCATAATGAATATTCTTCATTCCTTTTGTTCATCTTAGTCAAGCATGCTTATAGGATTATGTTTCTTAGCTTGACTCAACTACTCCACACTAGGTTTCATGATAATTATACATCTAGTGGAAGAATAATTAAAACTTGACCTTAAGGATTGATTTCAAATGTAAATTCAACAATTGGTATAAGGTCATAATTTTCCTTGGCCTACAATGTGTGATGATAAATGGATCCTAAATGTTCAAATGCATGAAACTTTATCATCCATGAACTTAAAATTCTTTTATGGCCAAATTATTAAAGAGCTTGGGCTTTAATGACAACACCAACATTCAAAGATAAATGCAAACTTGAACAAATGTACCTTGATTGATATCCATGCATTTATTCTTGATTGTTTTGATGTTGAACTTACATGAATCAATAATCATGCCTATGAGATGAGAATAGTTGTTTTCATGATATTATGTGCTTAACCTCACTCATAGATTATGGACTTTATACCTAAGCATGATATTGATTTATTTAGACAAATCTATATTAGTTAAAATAGCATATACCCTCTAGAACATTAAATGATAATAACAACTAGGGATATGGCTATTAATCGATTAAAATGGTAATTTTGAATCTTTCCGTGCTCATAATTGGTTAAGGACTAGAATTGGAAAATGAGCATAGGGTTTTTGTGCTTAAAACTATGGAAGAAAATATGTTTGCATGAATAACTTGAGTTTTTGAATCTTCCATGTGGTATAAATTTGTGAATATGAATATGGATTAAGACTTTATGATAGTGTGCTAATGATTATTTGATCCATATGCATATTTGATGATGTGAGTTGTGTTCTTGCATATTTAGAATGATTATTTTGACATGAACACACTACACATAAATATTAGATTCATGCAAAATGTCTAAGTCAATCATTAGTAACAATTGGTATTTACATTGAAATAACAATTAGTATCATTGGCAACCATATCTTCAACAATTGATAAGCCAAACCTAAATTACCAATTGGTATGAGCTTTAAATTGACAAGTCTTCTCATGCTCTTTAGTTTGAAATGACAAATAGAGAAGAATTCTCTTAGAATTTTTTTGCGTGAAACTCTTGTGTGCTAGAATTTGAAGTTAATTGCTATATGTTTTGATTCTATGCACACTCTTGCTTGAATGTGATTTATGAGCTCATGCATATGATATGTCATCTTATTTCAGCTCATAATCATGATGTATTGCCATGCACCTTAGTTGGACCTTAGAGAACAATTGATATACTTAGGTGCTTGCTTAACTTCTTACCAATTGGAACCTCCTTGCAAAATTACTTATCCACAATTGGTATCAAAATTATTTATAAACAATTGGTATAGGAAAATAACCCTTGTCCTTTGCATGCCTAAACATTTCATACTCTTTATGGACATTGTCTTATGAATTTGTGCTATGAGTCCCATGTACTAACATGTTTCTTGTTGGATGGAGCATATTTATCTTTTCTCACATAAGCCATATTTTTAGGGGGAGCATATTTTCTATTATTTTTCCTTCTTTTTGCTATGACAAACAGGGGGAGAGATAGATAGTAAAGGGAGAGAAGGAAGAGATATTAAGGGGGAGAGATAATGGGGGAGAAATAGTTTTAAAATTCATCTTCAAAACCCATGCTTATATTAAGGGGGAGCTTTGTAAAATCCTGCTTTATTTGAGGGGGAGTATTCTATCAAAGAATTTTCAAAGCAAATTTACATTAAGTTTTGTCATATCAAAAAGGGGGAGATTGTTAGCTTTAAATTGACATATATATTTTGAAATGACAAAAACTTAAGTAAGCTTTAATGTTTTAATTCATATTGTAAATTTGCCTTATCACACATGATTTTCTCAACACATTTCAAGTGATCATATCAAACATTAAGACCATGATTTAATGATGCATACTCTTATTGGTCTTAATACTTTGTAAATGTTTTGAATATTTTAGAAAATCATTTGATGAATTTTTGGACCATGTTTTCATCAGAGAAAGTCAAGAAAAACTCCCACAAAAATGCCAAAATGTTTTGGGGTGAATTAGGATCAAAGACCACATCATTTCTAACCCAAAATAGTGCAGGAAAAGCTTTCTGGAGGCATGGGATCGATCCCCTAAGGGAAGGGATCAATCCCTTTATGGCAGAATGTCTTCCCAAAGTCCCTCAAGCCAAGAATCAAGATTCTGGACAAAAGGGATCGATCCCTTTGGGCATGGGATCGATCCTTCGGGACGAAAAAGTGCTGTAACGGCTAGTTTTTGTGAGACAACGGTAATATTCGAGATTTGGCTCCACCCAACGGCTAGAATACATCTAAGGGACTATAAATAGAGGCTTGGAAGCTGAAGAAACAAGAGAGAGCACCCAAGACATATCATTCTTCAATTTCTTCATCTCTTCAAGCAAATCAAAGAGTTCAAGAGCTAGAATTCAATATCCTCTATCACTCTCTTATTCCTTATAGTGCTTAGCACAAATCTTGTATAGGTTTTCATTGTGCTTAATTTCCGTAATCACTTGCCTACCTAGAGGCCCTTCTTTGATTACATTATTTGTATCTCATCATTCCTTGTAAAGGGGAGGTTTCTCTTAAGCCTAGAAAAAGAGGGAGGTTTCTCTTTAGCCTTATAAAAAGAGGGAGGTTTCTCTTGAGCCTAGAAAAAGAGAGAGGTTTCTCTTGAGCCTTTAAAAAGAGGGATTGTAAAGACAAATTCAAGTGTAGTGAATTTGGGAAAAATCCTTGGGAGCGTCTCAAGGTAGAGGACGTAGGCAAGGTTGCCGAACCTCTATAAATCGCTTGTGTAAATCTCTTTCTCCCTACTCTTTATTTACCTGCGATTATATTGTGTTTATTGCATTGAACTTGAATTGCATGCTTGCCTAGCTTAGAGAACTTAAAAAATATCAATCTAAGCTAGAGAATTTAGAAGAACCGAAAAACGGGCTTAAGGTTAGCAAAGAACCGATTCACCCCCCTCTTGGTATTGCCTATAAGAGCCAACAGAGTTGTTCCCAAGAATAAGAAGACTTAAAGGCATGTTAGTTTTTCAGATGTTGTCAAACAGTTTGAGGAGTTTGGGGATTCAACTCAAGGGAGGATTTGCCTTGAATCCCACATCGAAAGTACAAGAGAAGTTATAAGGGCTCTTCCTTTATAAATAATGTGCCAGGCTTAGTTTGTAAAATATTTCAAAGAGTGTAAACACCAATAGAATAGCTAGGATTTGGGCTATAATAAAGAGTGTAGCTGGATTCTTTAGGTAGTTGGGCTTTGGGCTTGCAAGGAGTTTGCAATTTTTCTCTTCTAAAATTTGCATAGTCGTAATTATTGGATTTGTTATTATATTGATTGGGTGGTTGTAGGCTAATTTGGTTAAGCCAAACTACATTAAAACTTATTGTGTTTTTTTTTGCTTTCTTCTATTTTTATGGGTGTTTGGTTTTAGGGATATTTTTTTCCCAACACATATGCGATAAAGAGATTTGTTTCCAATGTTTGTTTGGAGCTTCCTTTTAATTGCAATTGTACAATTATTTATGATTTTCCTTTAACGCTATAGAAGTAGTCTTATTTTACTCTATTTTAGATTTCCAGATTCTAGCCTTTAGAGTTATTTGCATTATATTAAATAGGTTGATTGAGCAAGCATTGCAGAAAGAAGTAAAAGTTGTGTACAATGCATCCAATGAAAAAGTGGTATGCTAATAAGGTTTTGCAACTGTGATAAATTCTATAATTCATTTACTTTGACTAAGGATGATTATTTTAGAGAAAGTTCTAAGTTTTTTTCTTCTAATTTTTTAGATTGTTTTATTGTTTAATTTCTGTGGAAATATTTTTCAATTAGTTAACATTCTTCATAGAATTTTTGTTTTTAGCCGTTTGTTGGTTGATTATTAGTATTTCAAAGGGAATTTTATCTTCTCTTTGATGTTTGGATTAATAAAGTTACTACATTTTTATGTTTTTTTTTCTTGTGGACAGTGGGGAATATACCTAGTGATGCTTTGAGAAATAACTTATAGAAATTTGTACAAAGGGCAACAGGATCAAAATGTGTTCCTAATAGGCATCCTAAAGTAGAAGGATTACGTTATGTAAAATTCATAGAAAATTCTAACAACAAGTGGTTGGAAGAAGTTAAAGTAGACTTCTTTCCTAGGCATTTAGACAAGGTTTGGATCTTGGAGTCGTCATTGTTAGGAGGGTTTTACTGTTTACCATTCCCAACATGAATAAGATTACTTTCAGACTGTAAAACAAATGAAGATACCTATAGTTATACAAAAAATTGATGGAAAATTATAATTAGCTTTGGTTTTGTTTTCTATATTCCTTACATGTGTTGTTTATTTGGATGCATTATTTTCTTTGAATACTTTTTCAACCTTCTTTTATGGAAGTAATTGCTATTTTTTTTTGTTTTTTTGGCTTGATTTTCATTTAATCATATTTTTATTTAGCTAATATTTATCTCTATTTTCTTAAGATGTGATTGTTAATTTCATTAACACACAAGATCTATGAAGTGGTTTACCATTCATATTTGGTGCTTATAGGTAATTAGATGTGTATGTAGAGTAAAGAGAGATGTATTCATGGTTTCATTACTCTAAATTATTGTTATTATTCTTCATTTTTTCTATTTCTCTTTCTTTTTCTGACAAGGATTGTTCTTGACTAATAGTTGTGCTACTGCATGATAAAATTTTACAAGTTTTGGAGTTGAGAATCATAGTTTATTCTATAATCATTAGACTACCCTTAGGTGTTTCTTAAAATACTCGAATAATCAAGCCTTTGGTAGCAACACTAACTTTCCATCAATTTTTTAAAGGAATAAGATTTAGTGGATGCTTATTTCAGGTGTAGGATGTATCATTGCATTTGATTTTAATTCCACCAATAATAATAATGATATATGTAGTAGCAAATTAAGCATAGTATATTTAAGTTAATTCTTATTTAAGTTTTATATTGAAAGAAGACATTTTATTTTTTAGCTTTCAACTAGGCAAAGAGTTTTATAAGCTACAGAGCCTTGGATTCAAACTCTAACTTTTCATTTTAGTTGTAAAGTTTTCTACTTTTTGAAAAGAGAATTCATTGATATAATTATCTTTATGTTAGTTAAAAGTGGTAGGTTTCTCCTACAATTTTTTTTGTTTGAAGCATACCAACGTGTTTGGAAAGCTTCCAAGGTAAACTTTTTTTTCCTATGTCATACATACATGTTGGATTCTTTTTTCTGGTTAGCTTCTATTCTCTCATATTATTAATACACCACAAGCTTTGAAGAGAACTACCTTAAAAATAAAGATGTTAAACAACCTCTCACCACACAATGTGGCATGTATTACATGATCTTCCATTTTTCCATGTCTTAGATGAATATTTGAACAAAAATATATGTTCAATGATAAGTTTAATTGACAATGGTGATGACATCTTGAAGTGTGCATCCTTCATTTGGTTCTAATTTGATTATTGAACTAAAATTTAAGCACATATTCTCTTACAATTGAAATAAATATATCTTTAAGTTGCATGTGTAACTTCCTATTCTAGGAAGTTTTTTTGATTTAGGATTTTTATCTTAGTTTAAAGTTCACTATTACAACCTAAAGGGTTGGCTAAGTGGTGTAAGGCCCCCGTGGGTTCTTGAGTGAGAACGATTTATAATGAGAAATCCCATGTTCGAATCTTCACTAGGTCAAATTGCATTAGCTAGCGCCAGCCATGTAGAGCAAGCCTTAAAGGATGAAGAATTTTCATTTTGTTGCTCTAAAGTGTACGATAGGAGAAATGGATCAAGAAAGTGATAATTAGCCAATTGTGTAAATGTGGTATTGCTAAGTGCTAAGCCTTAGCATAAAGAGATAAGGATTTATATATAATGTAGATGTTATGTTTATACATATTAGTTAGTAGTGTAAAGAAATTATGCTAAGTGTATGTTGGTGTCATATTGCCATTTTAAATATATTAGGTGTATCTGTATATTGGTATGATTTTTGAATGACTATGGATGTTTATAAAGGTTTTAGAGAAAGAATATATACATATATGTGATTGTGTAGATAATGAATTTGCTTGGATATGATTATGCTAAGAGTTATTATGCAAAGTAGGTGTGATATTCATATGGTTCAATTGATAGTGTAAGAAACAATGTGCAAGGATGACAAATAATTGATAAGGTAACTTGTAAACCATGATGATATTTTTCCAATATTGCATATTTATGTGAATTAGAATAATAATCTATGATAAATATCGAACCAATGCACATAAGTAATTACGTTGAATATGTAATAGAATTTGTGAACCAAAATGCTACTAAGACTTGAACACGGTTTATCGGTGGTAACGTGAAGATGAAAGGTGATATACAGGATGTTGCTATGCTTATATTGTCTATTATGGGAGTACTAGAATAATGTTTATACTATATATGATGAATATGTGATGAGGGATGAATTTGACTTGACTTAAATAATGTGATTAGATATGCACTTATCTAGGAGGATGTATACTATATTGGTGTTAGTACCTTATCTTTGAATTAAAATGTTAGATTTTATATATATATATATATATATATATATATATATTATATGCTAATCATTGGCAAATTATGAATGGTTGTGGATAGGTAATTCATACTGTGATAACCGTAAATTTTTCATTTATTGGAAATTATTAATATTGGAAATTCAGTGAAATAAATAAATATAATTATGAGATTGGAATATTGTGGAAATTCCGGAAATTGAGGAAGTGACAAATTGAGAAATTCGAGTAAAGGAAAATTAAATCGAAAATAAAGAATGGAGGAAATTTAATTTGGATAAATTAGAATCCAAATTAAATAAGGAAGTGAGAAATGAAATATGAAATATATTTATATAATTATATATTATATAAATGTATTTTATACAAATACATATGTATTTAAAATGCTATATAGTATATTTTAATATACGTTGGTATATATATGGAAATATATACTATTTCATAAAATTAAATAATACATATGTATTCAAGTATAGCATTTTATGTATATATAGATATATACATATATGAGAAAAATGTAAATATTAATTTACATTAAAGTTTGAAAATGTATATATTGTAAATACAATATATGTTGTATTATAACATATATATAAATATATATATATATATATATATATATGTAAAGGTTATTTAATTTTAAAGTATATAAATATACATATATATACTAAATATATATTTTGTAATATACAATATATATATCTTTATATATAATATATATTGTACTATACTATATATAAAATAATATATGTATAATATATAGTATAAGTATAATATATATATGTTATTATATTATGTTTATATATATTATATAAATATAATATGGTATATTATATACAAAAAATAAGGAAAACAGAAAAATAAAATAAAAGGGGGAAAGGAAAAATCGGGAAGAATCTCGATTTGCTCCCAAGCAAGCCGACCACCATCAATCGGCCAAGAGAGGAGGAGGGAGAGAGAAAGATGGCGCCGGCGAGGAGAGGAGAAGAAGCTGGTGACCGGAAGAGAAAAAGAAACGAAAGAAACGGCGGGAAGAGGAAAAATCAGGAGAAAATCGAGAAGGAAAAACTGAAGGAAAGGAGAAGAGAAATTGGCGGTGCTGGCCGGTCCAAGCTCCGCTACCCCACCGTTGACCTCAGTGGAGGTGAAAGGAAGGTAAAGGAGTCGCCGATGATGAAGGAAAACGGCGGAGGAAGGGAGAACGAAGGAGGAGAAAAGCTGAGCCTTTCGTCGCCAGATTCGTCGCCGTGCCGTCGATCCAGACCGAACGGAGGCCAAATCCAGCTTCGCCGTGGTGCAAGCCAGCTGAGGGGCCACCGAACCGCCGGAGAATCGGCCGCCGAAGGAGAACCGGCCGTGGAGGAAGGTTGATTGGTCTGAACCGGTCTGACTGGAGAAGAAAGGAAGAAAAAAGAAAAAGAAAAAGAAAAGAAAAGGAAAAAAGAAAAAGAAAAAGAAAAGAAAAGAGAAAAAGAAAGAAAAGAGGAAAAAGAAGAAAGAGGAAGAGAAAAGGAATTCCAAGAATTTGAAAAATTCTCGAGAATTCGGAAATTACGGGAATCGATAAGAAATCCCGGAAAGTGTTAAATTATTTAAATAATTTATTTATTTAAATAATTATTAAAAAATTCTAAATTTTAGAATTTTAATTTCCAAAAAATTCCCTCGATAATCGAGCCGATGGAATCAGGTGAGGTGAACACGAGCATGACCTTCGAGAGGCAGTCGCCGACCCGAGACAGGTAAGGGAGACATGTGCAGCCTGTAGGGATATTTGGCACACATGTTTTAAATTATGCATTTAATTTTTATAAATGCTATTAATAATGATTGGTTGGAAAAATTATGGTTATTTATCGATTGAGATTTAAATTGTATTTTCCGTGCAGGAGGCTAGCCAATCGGCAGCCGTTATACTGTCGAAAATTATTGAAAAAATTACCGAAAATCATAATAAATGATTTTTCATCGTGAGAAACGATTTTCAACACGAAAATCGAGAAATCGATTAGTTTTTATAAAACATGAATATATTGATACTTAATTTTAAAATATTCATGTTTTTGAGAATGGTGAAAAAGGAAATCACCGAAATTTATCCCGATAGGTGATATTTTCACGTGAAACGAGGTGAAAAATGAAAAGGACCAAAATAAATATTTTAATAATATTTCTTCAAATATTCGCTTGATTTCATGAATAACCTTTATGGTTTTAATTATGAAAATAATTATTTATAGAAATCCCATAAAGGTTAATTAAAGATGAACAATAATATTTTGAGACTAGAAGGTCTCTACACGTGTTTATAGAGGAAAACTTGGTGACGGGATTATTGAATTTGGAAAATAAATATTTTATTTTTCCATAAATCATAAAAATAATTGATTTGAATTTTGATAACTTTGAAAACCATGTTTTGGATAGAAAGCACGGAAAAGCGTGCGTACATGTTTTACTGTGAAAAAGAAACAGTCATGAGATTTATTTTACAGTGTGATTATTTTATAAACTGTTTTCATCGTATGCAAAATGTGATTTATACTGTTCTATAATATTAAGAACATTTTCGGGAGTGATTACCCCAGTATGAATATTTTATAAATTGTTATTCATAAGATGAAAATATTTTCCTTATGAATATTTATGGATTGATTGAACTTATATTCAATGAAATAGATTTCATAAATGGGGTTTATATCACGTGTTTACTGTTTTGAGACTATTAGGCCCCATATCATGCTCACGTGTCACGTGTTAGTGCTGATAGATACTGATCCTATTATCAGAGTCCTAGTGGACACCTTATCAGTGCACACTGTGGACCCCATAGACTATGGCCATAGATCTCATGTGTTTCCCCTATTAGGGATGATATTATTATAGCATGATATATTTAGGGTGTTGCCTGGGGTCTCCATGATACTGAATTGAAAGCTACCGTATATTGTTTACCGAATTGGTAGCTACTGTTTACTGTTTACTGACTGAACCGTATCAAGATATTGTTTTACTGATTTGCAAAATACTGTTTCACCGAATTGTATTGTATTGAATATTACTGTTTTACTGAACTGTAAGATACGGTTATTGAACTAAAAAAAATTAATGTTTATTCAAAAAGAATAACATGAAATTATTTCTAAGATAGAAATAATTGCAGAAGTGGTTATCCAATGACTTGGATATTTACAGACCACTGTACTGTCACATGTTTTTAATTGTAGTGAAGGAAACCACTATTTTATTACTGAACTGTCACGTGTTTTAAATTATACTGAAGTGAAAAGAAACAAGTGGTTTACTCTGTGAAAACGAAAATTTTATCGTTTCAAAAACAAGGAATATAGTACTCTCTACAGTTGCTTCTAGGTTTTGGGACAAGACAGGTATTTCAAAATACCTGCCTTACTCCATTCGGATCCCTAGCCGACTATAGTATCCTTCCTACATGTGAGCCTAGAGCCAGCTAGGAAAATTTAAAAAGAAAGTGAAATATTTTCAGCATATAGGTAGCTGAATATCAAGTGTTGCATATAACTCTCTTACTGAGCCGTGGTTTGCTCACTCCCTAATTTTAACATTCAGATTTTCGATGACTGTAAGATCTGACATCTAAGGATTCCGAGCTGCGCATTTGGAGACATTGCGACAGCTTGATTTATAATATGAGGTATGATCATTTATTTTCTGTATTTAGACTTACTTTCAGTACTACTTTCTTGAGAATTAAGATAGGGGATGTAATTGATATTACGAATTTTATATTTAATAGTTAAATGAATATGAAAAGTGAAGTATCACAGACAGCCCAACTGAATAAGTTGTATAAAAATACGTGAAAAATGTAGTCACGGGATGTGACACATACTTATGTGAATGTGTGGATATTGGTTGAGTTATGATGAGACCTAGGTAGATTATTAATTTAGTTGATTTTTTTATGTTATAAATAAAAGCTAATTAAATAGTCTTACGGTTATTAAGTGCATTAGAAATGCTTGAAGTTTTACTGAGAATAATATTTAGATATTAGAGGATACTAAAAGGACCCATACTGATGATAGAGGTCTTAGTATCGACACTTAGATGTAAATGTAATTGAAATAAGATCTATATGTTATGGAAAAAAATCTTTATAGGTTTGTTGGAAGATAGTGCAGGTTAAAAGTCCACTTGAAGGTGGTACTGGGGATAGTCATATTTATGCTACTATAATGCCGAATTTTAGACAAAAAAAATACTCTAGGCAGACTCTGTAGGACTAGTTAGGCTTGCACTTTGTGTCGTATCATTATGTATTTCATGAATGCAACTTTGCATCGAGATCTGCTTGTATTTTCTAATGATAAATATTGTTTTATGAAAGTATCAAATTCGATCTATATGTGATGTAAAAGTGACTATGCTAATAGCTTTGCTAAAGTATTTTGATATTATGTGACAACTGTTCAGAGCATGTTTTACGCACATAAATGCTTTCAAACTAGATGTGTTTGTACAATATAGGCTTTGACTCTATAAACTTTGTTTTAAAGTTGTCTTTGCATGGATTTTTATACTTGAAACATTTGGCATGGGTGAGATGCCTTTATGGCATTGTGGGATGTTTATGTGACATCGTAAGATGTTTGTGAGACATTATGAGATGCCTTTGTGGTATCGTGAAATGTTTTTGTGACATCATGAGATGGCTATGTGGTATTGTTTATGTCTGTGAGACATTTAGGTGCCCGTATATATATATATATATATATATATATATATATATATATGTCATGGAGTTTACTTGTGTGGCAATGGATACTGTTTTGTACGTATAGAGAACTATGAGTTATCCGACAACTAGTTGAGACACATACCTCAACTACTAGGTGATCACTGATGCTGGGATGATTTATTGTCATTAATAGAGCCCTAATATGGGATTGTGATTTGAGTTCTAGAATGGGATTATGACCGCTGCTAGTTACAGTGGATGCTTTCGCAGAAAACTTACCAAACCTTGGTTGTATTACCCAATCTCAGAAATGATGCATCTCTTAGTTAATGTTTCTAAATATATATTTTGGATTTGTTTAAGGAAAAGAATGTGCTTCTTATTCCTTTTCTACAAGATCTCAGTTTGTATCGATACAGACACTTATATGATTTAATGTTTATCTACACAAGGATTTTACGCAGCATAATTGTATTTATATTGAAAAATTTAGTGTTCTTTATAAACTGCACTCAGTAAATAGGTTTTTGGTGCATTTGGTGTTTAAGTTACGTACGTGTGGAGATTAATTAAGGTAGGTGTTAGGGCATGACAAAATTAGAAGCTTCAAAGCATCCTTCCAACTAATACCCTAAAAGTCCTAACACGAGAACTTAAGTGTCTAGTCTAGCTAGGCCATCTCACTACACATGCATAAGACATGATTTACAGGATTGTTACTCGATTTAACATGCATATACAATCACATAGTACAATTTGAGCTTAGCATCTCTTAGTATATATTTTCTAACTAGGCTTTAGCTCACCCCCTTTTCCTTATCACATATTATTTTATATTGGCTTGGATGCAAGTGTGATACATCGAGAGCTCAATACACGTGCAACAAAGCTCATCACTTATGATTTAAGGTATAACCTCTTTATCCACTTTGTTTATATTCTAGATTTAGATTCTTTATGTAAGCACAGTGTATAGAGGTTGTGATATAAGTAATAAGATTGTACAGATGAATACTAGTACATGCACCTTGTAATGGAATTAAATCGATATTAAGCACTAGGTGAATATGTAATACTTTGAATTGCAAATTTAGATAACAGTTATGCCAAAGGTTGATGAAGTATTACAAGATTATATAAGGATGAAAAAGGTCATGATATAATGTGAAACTTTCTGGTAAGTAAGTGGCACGCATCATGATGTAGTTAAATGGGATTTTAGACAATTAGTCTTAAACAGTTAAACGAGTAGTAATCTACTTGTTAGGTGTTAACTATAATGAGCAAGTGACAAACATAGTTAATAAAGAAAAAAAGTTAGCTTGAAAATCCTAGTTTCTGAAGGCATTACATTTCTAATTAATGTTGAAGTATAAAAATTGATGTTGAAATAGAAATTAAACCAAGCAAAAGTTGTTCCTCTTCCTTGCTTTATAATTTTTGTTAAAACTTTTGAAATAGTGTGAAAAAAATTTAAAAAAAAAGAGCAACTAATAATGATTAGACCTGTCCAAGGGTTGGGCAGCCTGTTAAAGCCCAAAATTTATCTCGATTTTTTAATGAGTTCAGTCAAAAAAATAAGCCCAATAAAAGGGCTTGGACAAAAAAAACATATGTTCGATGAATTTTTGGGCGGGCTCAGGCTTTGCTTTTGGAGACCTGGGCTCGGCCTGAACATTATTAATATTAAAATTTTTTTTATATTTTATTAAATATAATGTAATTATATGTATTTAAAACATTATTGATTAATAAACATTATATATATTTAATGTGAAAATTAAAATGTAAAGTTTGACAAACCAAATTAAATTTAAATAGAATAAAAGAATAAAAAATAAATAATCAAAATGTAAAAAAAAATAAATCAGATTGGGCCTGGGTTTGAAAAATGAAATATATAAACAATCCTAGGCTTAGATTCAAGCTCGAATGATCAGGCCGAGTAAGCCTCAAGCCTATATATACTCTATTAATAAATAGCTTAGGCCTGGCCTGAATTTAACTTGGCTTGACCCGACCCATGGACTCCTCTAATGATGATCATATCGATTTTAGTTAAAAAAAAATATGCTTTAAATCTTTTTATTTTAGAAAAATAACAATCAAATATGTACTTCTTGGAAGAAATGAAAGAAAAGAAATTTTAAAAAGGTAAAAATGTCATTTTAAAAGTATTTAATTTGACAATTTATAAAATGCATAAATTTGTAACAATAACAAATTTACTTATTTGGGATGTCCATGTGGAATCCATTACTCTCTCTTTTTTTTATTTTTTTCTTTTTTGTATCATTTTTTAATTTTTTAACGTTGGATTTTTATCATATGGGTAAAAGTATATTTTTTCTTTTTATTAAAAAAATGTGTTTGTTAACATTTATTTGTACATGAATGGGATCTAGAATATCTGTCTCAAACTTAACTTTTTCTAGATCTCTTTCATTACTTATTTTCTTTCTTGCCTTTCTTAATTTTTTATTTATTTCTTTCTTTATGCTTCAAATTTTCAAACCAACCAATAGCACTGTCAAAATAGGCCAAGGCCCGTTGGGTCGGCCCGGCCTGGCCTATTTATTTAGGGCTTGGACTTCATTTTTGCAGCCCATTTAAGCAAGAGGGCTTTTTGGCCTGGGCCTAAATGGATTTAGCTCGGGCTTAAATGGGCCGGCCTGTTTAATTTTTTAATATTTTTAATTATATTAAAATTTTGTTTTTATTTTAATTATTTATATGTTTAACATTTTAATTAAAGAAAAATATATAAAATTAACTATTTAGTATAACTAATTTACTTCAAACCAACCTAATGACTCACAACCTCTTATACATGCTAGTTAGAAGGGGAAGAGTACATTTGCTTTAAGTGATGTAAGTTCATTTTTGTTTTTTAAGTATATACTTTATTTTAAGTTCTCCTTTGTAATGACAATTAATTTATTTTGAAATGTCCAAGGATATAGGCTTTCAAAAGATTTGAAACTATTCAAGTAGAAGAACCAAAATCTCAATTAGATTTTTATTTGAAAGAGCTAAAGATTATGGGTTGCATAATTAAAAATTTAAATGTGCTGCAATGGTAGAAAGATCATAAGCCAAGATTTCCAAAGCTTGCAAGTATAGCTTGTGATATATTGAGCATTCCAATAACAACAATAGTATCGGAGAGTTTTTTTAGTATTGGTTTTTGTGTTTTAAATAAGTATTGAAGTTTTTATAAATCATGAGAACGTGAAAACTTTCATTTGCATTCGAAATTGGATTCTTGGTTTTGAAAGTAATGTTATTTATTAGTTGATAATTTTTAATCAATTCATAAGTTTAATTCTTGTGAGTTCTTATATTGTTCTTTCTTTATATTTGTAAATGACAAAGTTGAAAAAGAATTGATTGAATGTGATTGACATTATGAAGGAGATGGATAGACATGGATCTATTTATCATGTTTTTTATTTTTAATATTGTTGAGACATGTTTTTCAGTATCTAGGTTTGTTAAAACAATTTATATTATGCTTGTTAAACTATTAATATGTAATGTTCAAATGATGTTAAATACTTGATGGATTTGATGTGAATTTATTTGATGTTTGTTTAATATTTATTTCAAATTTTACTTTGTTTATTTACTAAAAATGAGATTTTAATATAAAATTTAATTTTTTTAATTTCTTATACAGGCCGGCCCATTTAAGCTCGTTAACCCTTAAGACCGAATATGGGCTTGCATTTTTGGGTCCATTTAACCAAAAGGGCTTTTTGGCCATACCCATTTATGGCCTGGCCCGTTAGGGCCAGCCCAGATCGGTCTATTTTGACAGTGCTACCAGCCAACAATGAATCCGATTTGATTTTTTTTTTCAATTATTATTCTTCTTCCTTTTCTTTTCTTTTCTTTTATCTTTTCTTACGCTATCTCTTTCTCACTTTTTTTTTGACTTTTTCTCTCTCACTATCCTTTTTATTTTGTTTATTTTAAATCAAGCTAAATACATAATGTACATTTTAAGCTTAACAAAATAAAATATAAACAAGAAAGTAGGAGTGCAACGTAGGCAACCTTAGGATGCAAGAAATCTTTTCAAAATTTATAGTATATGGATTCAATCAAAGGAACCATGATCAAAATAAAATGTTTTGGAAAAAAATGAAAAAGTCTAAATAAAAGCAAGAAAAAGCCTAAAGAAAGTAAGAAAAAGCCACATGTGACATGGCATCACCAATGAATACGGAATAAATCAAAACATTGGCCGAAACAAAGTATATTAACAAAACTAAAAAGAAAAGCCTACAAAAAGTAAAAAGAAAACTAGAAAAAGTAAATAAAGCCATGCGCCATGTGACACCAACCAATGAAAAAAAATTCTTATAAATTTTGTTATATGAATGGATAAAAAATTATTTTTATTTGAATTATTTTCAAAAATAAAATTTTCTTAAAATGGAAAAAAAAAACTTATCTTAAATATGTATGAAAAAATCAGCAGCCTGAATATCAAAAACAAATTATTTTGAAAAAAAAGGAGCTATCTTAAAAAAAAAGGAAAGAAAATAAAAAATATAAAAATGAAAGGAAGTCAAAGTAAGAAAAGGAGAGGTGGAGATGCACGTGGACATTCCCACCATTGTCCTTTTCTTTCTAATTTAGCAGATATAATAGTGAAATGTATCTTTAATATTTTTTTTTTGTAAAATAAATATAAAACTTCAACATTTTATTATATGAAATCAGTTCATAAATTTTTATTTTTTTAGAAATAAATCTCTAAATTTTAAAAATCATGCAATTAAGTCTAAATCTATTAAATAATACCAAATGTCATTTGGACATCTTGTGAGGCATGCGTGGTAGCTGATGTGGATAGTTTTATGAGTTGTTACGCCAGATGCTACGCGTATAATACAAATGGAAATTAATGTAATTTAATAGATTTATACTTAATTGTATAATTTTTAAAGGTTGGAGTCTATTTGCAATAAAATAAAAGTTTCTTATCTAATTTGTATTATAATAAAATATTAAGAGTTTGTATCCATCTTATGCAAAGTGTTAAAGGTATGTTTGTCTATAAAGCCAAATTAATAAAATGAATTATATTAACTCTTTAAAAAAAGAGTTGTCTAATTCCATTTTCTCATTATCTCGGTAGATTCAGTTCAAACCTGAATTATAATACATCAGAATCAGACTACTAATTACTTACCACGTAACCGAAGCGGCACCGAGTATATAATGAGTTAGCTGTAGTTTATAGCAGTAAGCCAATTTCATTCCTTATTATTGGGTGAGGAAAATTAATGATGGCCAGCGCACTTCGCACCGCCATGACTAGCAGTTTATTACCAGTTTTTTCAACGAGGAGAATTGATCGTAAAACCCACTTAGATATTGGAGATCATAGGAATGTACACTGCTCAATAAATAGAACCCCCAGGCCAGGGATTTGCCTTGCCTATATATAGGATTACGATTGATGGAAAACTTAATTTGCAGTAAATTGACATGGGTGTACAAAGAGGGAATGAAACTTGTAGTCTTTTAGTACTAGTAGTAGTTGTTTATCTTGCTTTATTGCCGGGTGCCTCAGCCGTACGCCAAATATACTGTCTACCTAACACCAGATATGGACGCCTGCCACCATGTACGTTGGAACCCGAACCCAAACCCATACCAAGATCACCGCCACCAGCACCATTAGTGCGGTGCACACCACCTTCGCCCACTAAATCGTCTCCAGCGCCACCTAATCCAAAGCTTCCACCGCCAACTATTCCAAAAGCACCACCACCTCCTATTCCCAAAGCACCACCACCTATTCCAAAAGCACCACCACCACCTATTCCCAAAGCACCACCACCTCCTCGGCGACGCTATCCTCCACCACGATGCCATCATGACGATCCTGAGTGCCATTCATGTATTGACTACTGCTACCCGGCATGTCCTGATGACTTTGACTACTATGACTGCCCTCCCAGATATAATTAATAAACCATAACAGGCATGGAAGATCAGTAAGTCTGTCACTTCAGTATCTCATGCTATCTGAACTCGTCGGCTGTTTCTCAGTTTTGCTGGAATAGTTGTATGCAAGAAATAATAAATGGAGGGCAACAAGTATTTGACTTAATACCAGTTTTTTTTGGGGGCGTGGGCTGGGGTCAGGAGCTCAATAATTGCACTGTTTATAAGAGTTTCAATCTTTTTTTTTTTTGAATTAAGAAATTTTAAATTCGAACATCAACATATAAATGATGAATGCATAGATTTAAAAAAGGATGACGACTCGACCCAGTTTGCAGTTTAGATCTCCTCAATCACCGTTATTTATCAATACTAAGATATAAATCACATTCACATGCTTAAAGGCTCGTTGCGATCACAATATTGCGGCAAATAGCGAGCTTAATGAGATGCTAGAACATTTAGCAGAGTGACTCAACAACAACATCCGTAGTTAGCACCAGGAACTTAAATTGCGGTCAAGATCGCATTTTTTATCACCTCACGTTTATTGTGATTTCGGACATAACAGAGATCACAGTTGTTGAGGCTGTAAAATTTTTTTTTTAATTTTGCATAGTTTTGTATAAAATATAATAATTGTAATTATAATCATATAAATTCTTATTTTATAATTTTTAAAGTAATTTATGATACCTTAAGTTTATTATTATCTACGTGAAAAAAGATATATTCATAATTTTTTGAATTATAATATAACATTCATATTTAAAAAATTACTTATGATAATTGAAAAAAAATAAATATTGAAAATAGAGATAAATAATTATGTACTAATAAGAATTAATGTATTAATTATTTAATATTAATTATTTTTCATCTAAATAGTTAAAGAATTTTTTTCATTAAAATTTTGTCAAATCTTTTTTATCTAAATTAATTATGTTAGTATTTCTATTTTTTTCTCTTCTAGATGAATTTCTACAAATATTAATAATTAACAAAATAGAACTTAATAAATTCAATCCACTACAAAAAAAAATATTACCAATTACCACATAGTAGAATGACGAGGAGGATCAAATTCTCCCTCTTCACTTTTAGAGCCACATTGACTCGATCTTTATGATCTTTGTTTAAAATTCGAATCATATCCTTTTCTTGATATATTTGTGGTGGTGGATACATTTGATGATAATAGAGCATAAGATTATTAGGAAATGATTGGGGTGAATAATAGCCTTGTAGAGGTGGATAGTAACTATGAGGAGGTTGAAAATGTAAAGGTGGTCCTAATGGATAATAACCTTGAGTACCATATGATTCATTACTAAAAGTTGATCTTCTAGATGAAGAGCCTCTGAAAGTATCATTGCTGCTTCTTTGCTTTTCCCTTTCATCGAGCTCTACCTTTACTTCTATCCCCACTAGATTCAGCAGATGGATTTACTCCACATTGTGCCAAATCAAGGAACAATCAACCAATAGTATTAAGCCCATATTCTTCGTCAAGTAGAATGAAAGGTCTATTTTCATTTACACCACCACCATAATCAGCACCACTACCATCACCATTAGGTCCGCCACCATCAAATGGACTTGAGCCCTCATCATCATCAATTTGAGTTAGTGTTTGACTTGTACTTGAGTGAGGCATATTTTTTTTTCTTCTAATTGATGTGATTGTTCAACATTCATTACATCATCAAAATTATCTATAGGTAACAAATTAGAGTTTTGACTATCTAACAAAGGATTTTCTTTCTCTTGTAGCCATTCTAAAAGTGGATCATCTTCTTCAAATATATGGTCCAAGCTAATAGGATTAAAATTATCATTTATCTCATCAGCACTCATTCTTTTTTGATGTCTCATCCTTAGCCTCATATTATAATAAGTGTATCCTAGCTTCTAAAATCTTTCATATTTCTACTTATTTTTGGCATTGGTGTGTATATAGCTAAATTTGCTCCAATCTCTTTCGCAATTAGATGCAGAAGTTGTCTAATTAAGCACTTTAATTGCTAGTTTTTGCAGTTTAGAACACATGTGCCATATATTATCCACCATTCAACTACATAAAATTATTTAAAATAAATTTAATATCCATTATAATTAAATAATATTAAAGAAACTATAATTATTTAATTAACTATTTACCTAGATTCATTTGCTTCCAGTCACTTAGTGCTTGTGGTGTACCGAATATGTCATTTTTATTCAAATAATAACAACTACATTGATAAAAAAATATAATTATTAAATAAATAAATGAAAAAAGTAATTATATTTCTAATACATAAAGTAAATTTTAAAGTATAAAATAGTGTTAAACACTAACGTGGTTAATCATCTTAATTTGAGTATCCATGAAGATTCTGGTCTTTCTATAACTACTCTTGTACCTTGTAATGTTTCTCTTAATACATTTAAAGAATGACCCACACCAAATTGAAATTGCAAATTAAGATAATAACCTAAACATAATTCATAACAATTTTATCTTAATGTAATAAAAGATAAATATATAAACAATTTAAGCATAAAACATAAAAAAATTTTAATTACAATCCACACTTTTAGTCTACTTACCAGCTGAATGCATAAAACTCCTTCGATTGTCAACAACCTTGTTCAATTGCCCGTTCAACTCTATCCACTACCTCATAAATAAAGCTTATTATGGGTTTCTCATCACCATCCACAAAGCGCAATACTTTTACCAAAGGCTCGAAACTTTTGTTATTTCACTTACATTTTTCCAAAAATCTTTTCCTAAAATAATTTTTTTCTTCATAAGCAGGACTTGACTTTTATTGTCCTCATTTACATTCTTTAAATACCTATATATTCATTAATAAATTGTTAGAGTAATATATTTTAAATTAAGATTTTAACAAGATATCATAAAAAAAATACTAGATTTAAATAATTGTACTAATTATTAAGTACCAACCTTTGAACTGAACATTCTCTCAGACCTTGTTTATGTTTTGTTATTTCTTGTAATTTGATGAAATTGGTAGCTAAAAGGATAAGAGCAGGACGAAGTATTTGCTTTCCTTGTATATATTTCTTCATCAAATCGACTATCCAACTATGATTGTATATAAAATCTGTGACTTTCGTCACCTCCTCCAATACTTATGCCACACTTTACTTCTTGCCAATATCTTCGAAACATAATCCAAGCAATGAGCTGAACAGGCCATCCAATACAAATGTTTCTTTTTCTCCATTAATTTTTTTCAATAGCCTTAAGTGTTGTCTCATTGTTAGTGACTATTTTAACAATATATTGTTCTCCAATTTCTTTCATAGCTTGATCTAATGATTTGTAGTAAAATTTAGTATCTCAAGTATGAACACTAAAAACATCCACAAATTTCAAAAAATGGTCCCTTTACTACAACAAACAAGGAAATTAATTATATGTATCTTATTCAAGCCATTATTCCAACCATCACACATTAAGGTAGTACCTAATTCACTCAAATGAGCCTTTAATCCATCAACCCATTCTTTGACTTGTTGATAGTCTTGACTCCAAATGCACATCAAAAACCTCATAAGGTGTTGGGAGTTTTACATGTTGCCCCACTTTTGTTACTACAGAAACTAATTTGTGCAACCATTGAGAGTTTGCTAATTGAAAAAGAAGTCGATCATATATAAAAAAATTTAGATATCAATTCACCCAGCTTCCTTCTTAATGTCTTTAAAAAAGAATCAGTTATCTTCAGTTTCTTTGAACTCTTGCTTCTAACCAATTCAGGTACAGCTCCCCTCAATGAAAATTCAAAGTCCCTTGGAGTGGATTTCCTTGCTCTTTGATCAAAATAGTTAGCAACTGAGCCATAAGAGCTTCATCCCTCTTCATAAATATTACTAAAACCACCAGTTCTTTTCCTAAATTCTTGTCTCATATGCCACTAATGTTGTGATTGAACACTTTCTCGCATGGTTCATCTTATAGTGGCATCTTTGTCTATGAATCCTTTGTAATCATAATCTGTGAGACCCGATTTTATTACACTGTACACTATACTTGTGAATTATTGATAGTGAAATTTAGTTATTTAGTGGAATTTAAATAAAGATGGAATGAATTTCCATTCTCAATTTGGAATTTTGGGATTCATGAATTTTAGTATAGTGTATAAAGTTGAAACAAATATGGAAAGATGAATTAAAGAGCATAGAATATGAGAAGAAAAAATAATTAGAAAAATTATGCATGGAAGAATTATTCCATGGCATAAAATATCAACAAAAATATTAATAAGAGAAAAGAGAATTTTATATTACATGTGATGTATTTTGGGTGTATGGAAGATATAAAGAAAAGAGGAATCAAACTTGAATCATGTAGCAAAGAGGGGGGGGGGGGGACTTCCACGCCATTTACATGGCTGCTACATGTACTCGATATTGCATTTGAAATTGATTTAATTATTGATGAAAAATAAGTGATAAAGAGTATTAGATGAAGGGGAGTTAATATACAAACATGAAGGAATTTAATTGGTGGAAATAACTAACCAAAAGAAGACAAGAAATGGTGAACCACGCCAACTACAAGGTTGCATTGTGGTTTTCGGTTTACTCCTCAAAGAGGTGTGAAAGCAGAAATTTCAGGATAAAATGCTATTAAATGATTTCACATGGGATTAATGGTGATTGGTTGAAATGGTATGAAGGGGATAAGAAGAGTCAAGAAAACATGGATTACACGCCAACAAAGAATTCTGCTACTTTGTTGAATTCAGTTGGAAACAATTGCAAGGAAAAGGAAGTTAGTTCATGGAATAAATAATAATACATGAAAATGACGTTATTGGTGGATGTATGCATAATTTATTGGCTGAGATATGCATAAAATGGAAACAAAAAGAGTCAACAAAAACAGTTAGGAAATTGGACAACACATGCCACCTTGCTGATGATTTTGCTGCTCTAAATTGGAAAATTACAAAGGAAATCAGACACCAATTGGAAGCATAAAATATAATATAATATAATATAAGTACAATATAGGGGAATTCCATGGCTAAAGATTATGCAAAGGGAGAACAAGAAAAGTCAAAAAAAGAGGCAGCCAGTCACGCTAACAATTTCCTTGGTTGTGACTGGCTGGAAGAATTTGAAAGAAAGAAGAAAAACTTAATGTCTAAGGTACAAAGAGGCTTGAAGAAAAAGTAATTAAAAAGCTAACACACATGACTAAATGGTTATTGGTTGAAGCTTTGACAAAAGGGATGGGAAAGTCCACAAAAGATGTAGCAAAGTGGACTTTAACATCACTTTGCTGCTGCTACACGTTTGTTTTCTTTAATCTGTTAAAGGCTGATCAAAACTACTTGTTAAGTGTAAATCAGACAAGAAATTAATTAAAGGTTGACATGGCTGGAATTTTATTTGTTGAAATATAAAACAAAGCTAATAGAAGAAGCAAAAGACGTGTGGAAGGGAGACTTTCTCGCCACCTTGAGCTGTAGTTTTTCTTCATGCATTAAATGAATGTTGATACATGAAATGATGAAGAAATATGATAAGATGTTGTGTGGATTATTACTAGTGGTTAATATGGATAAAGAGAAGACTAAAGAAGCAAGAAGGCTCGGCAAAACACCTTTTAAATACTGATGTATATGAGAGGCAGAAGTGAATTCCCACATTTCGGTTTTGTTTCAGTTAAGTCCAACCAAGAAAGAAATTTAGCAAATTTCATATATTGGAAACCTAAATACTTAAGCTTAATACTTAAACCTTAGCTACATCTTAGAATCCATCAAGAAACAAGCCAAAGTGGCTGACGTGAGAAGGAACAAAACAGAAAGCAAATTCTGTTTTGGAAGCACAAATTTGTCAAGGTGAGATTTAATGGTTTCTTGAGATTGAATGATATAATTCTATGATTTCAAGCATGAGAAACATGATTATAGTCTTGCTTTTAATTTATTCTTGTTAGATCATAGAAATGGAATAAATTCACATCTTGAAGTAGATGAAGAATAAAATGAAACTGAGTTGAAATTGTAGTATAATGATGGAAAATCATTAAAGGAAACTACATAAAATGAAAGAGAAGCTTAGAAATTGAAGTAGGTTGAAAAGAGAACGTTAACTATTGAGGAGACCTACGGTTGAGCATGAAAGTGTGAAAGCATTTAAGGCTTCATGCAAGAAAAATGGCACCAAGGGGTTCACGTAGACAAGAACCAAATAGAAGCAAATGGGGAATAGTCAATAAAAATGGCCATGAGAGGTATTCGGCCATGACTTTGAAAAAGGAAAATTATGTTGAAATTTAGGGGTTTTGGTAAAGAATAATTATAGAAATTAAAAGAGAATTTTTGGTACAATTAAAAGCGAAAAAGGAAGTGGAACGAAGAAATTGATTTTAAATACTAGTATAATTTATACTGGTTGTATTCATAACATGAAGTTAGTGGCTGCATTTTATGAATTTTAGTGGTTTAAAAATAAGAAGAAAATTATCAATAATTTTCGATAAAATTATTTTGCAACCGGGAAGTACGATTTCGGTAGACGCAACCGGGAAGCTCGGTTTCGTAAGACCAGGTAAGGGAGTAGTATGTGAAGTAAAATGCATGTCCTGTGGAGTAAAATGTTATAAAAATATTGAGAAAATAATTTGGTTTGAGACATGCATTAGTTTGATAAACTGTTTTCACAGACTATGATTTGGGCGAGCTATAAAGCAGACCCCTATGTTGTTTTCTGGGTAAGCCAAAGAAAGGCGACCCCTGTTTTAATAAAATCCGGGCGAGCCAAAGATAGGCGACCCCTTTGATATAATTCTGGGTGAGCCAACAGTAGGCGATCCTTTATTTTTATTAAAGAAAAATATTTTGTGGGCGATCCCTCAGTTCAGCTCAGTGTGAGAGCCACAATAGGTGATGTTAGTTCCCTACGTGGGCGAATGAAAACATACGAACACAATCCACTGCGAGGGGCGAGCCGAAATGGGCGAGCTGGTAAAGGGCGAGCCGGTTTAACTTGTATTTTCTCACATGAAAATTGGTTAGATTACTGGATGTTTTTACCGTGTTTTGTAAACAGAAAATATAATACCTTTTTGGAAAACGATCATTTTAAAGAAATGATGAAATGTGTGAAATATTCCTTAAATGTACTTTATGAGATATAAATTGATTTTTTGAGACTTTAGGCCCCAAGTTTCATACGTTACTATTCACATGGCTGATTAGTGCCATAGAGCTAACTGTGTCCCAGTGGGGATGCGAATTGGAGTTTTGGCCTAAGGGCATACTCCGAGGAAGCCGTGAGGGGCGATGGCCTACGGGTGCAACCCAAAGCGGACGATGCGAATTGGAGTTTTGGCCTAAGGGCACTCTCCGAGAAAGCCATGAGGGGCGATGGCCTAGGGGTGCACCCCAAAGCGGACGACTTATGTTCCTGGGGGAACGATGATAGCATGATTTATTTGTAGGGTGATGCCTAGTCTTAACTTGCTGATTTTTGTTTACTGAAAGGATTGATTTACTGAATCCTGTTTACTGTTTACTACATTGTATTGTAAACTATTTAGCCAGTGATTTGAATATGAAAGACTGTTCACTATATCCACTGTTTCCTATTGGGTATGTTGTTAGGAAAAATAAACATTTTGTGGTATATAGTTTTGGTTTCATAAAGCAGCATACAACTTTTTTACTGAGCACATTGTCGCTCACCCCCTTATTTTCACTCCACAGGTTATTGAGTTGGATTAAAAGGTTTACCGTCCAGAGTTATTGGCTGCTAGAGTCAGCAGATATATGTTGACCCTTAAAGGTATCTACACGCAAGTGCACATGGTCTTCAAGTAATACGGAGGTGAGTCCGGAAATATCGTCCCACAGAGACTGGTGTTGCGAAGCTTAGCTAGATACCGGATACTATTACCTATGGTATATCTTAGAAAATTATGAAATTAGTTGAATGTGTGATCTACAAAGGCTAATAAAATAAGATAAAATAAATAGAAATACTAAAATAAAATAAAAGAAAATGAAATTAAAAAGAAAATAAGAAATACTTACAGTGAAGATGATCAAAATAAAATAACTACAAAAGAAAGGAAACAAAATTTTAAGTTAGTAAACTATAAGGATAAAAAAATGTAATTTCTTAAAAAATGCAAATAATGAAAATATGTATTAAATTCCTAATATGAAAATAATAATGGAAAAAAAACTAATTAAAAATCAATTAAAAACTAATTTAAGAAAGAAAATGACGTATGAATTTCCTAAAACTAATTTAAACCCCAAAAATCCTAAATGAAACCTTAATCAACCCTAACCTTAACTACACTCTAATGCATGAATTAAACCCCTAAACTTATGCACTTAATAACTGAAACAGTAACTAAAATGCATCTAAAACAGCCCCTAAACTTTACTAAAACAGTCCACTAAAATTATTAAATGAAAATGTAACTCAAACCTAAATTAATGCATCTAAATGATTTAGAAACTAATCCAAACTTTTCCTAACTAAAGACCTATATGAATACTGACCTAAGACATATAAAACTACCCTAAAACAGTACCTAAATGCATGGAATTAATGGAGGAACAAAATCTGGACAGCAAGCAAATTTAATGCTAAACGAACCTAAATATGCAACTAAATGCTCATGTATATTAACCAAACTTGTCCTATACTTAAATCATTATCTAAATGCACTTAAAATGACCTAACTTAATGTGACTTGACCTAAACAACTTCCAAAGCAGCAGCTAAAAAAAATCTGGACAGAACACTTATAATGCAAGGATGCCTAACATGGAATTAATGCCAAAAAAGTTATGCAAATGCTATGGAAATGGCATGAAAATGTAACTTCAGCTAGCCTAAAAAATTATCTAATGAATGTATGGTCCTAATATGATCTAATACTACCTAAATGCACCTTAAGATGTCATAAAACAATAGTCAAAAAAATGTAAACAGCCCATAAAAACTGATCAGGAAAAACAGTGTTCTAATATGACTATGTCTAAGAAAATGCAAAGGAACCTAACCTAAATGAAGTCCTAAAATTCCCAAATTAAAATATAACCTAAATATGACCCTAAGACACGTAAATGGACCTTAAAATGAAGCAAATACAGACCTAAAAAATTGCTATAAAAAACGTCACTTTGTTGGACAGATTTAAAAAAAATGCATGAAACACCTAAACTAATGCCTAGAACATGCATCAAACACTTAGTAAACCCTAACCTAATTGCATGAAATTAATACCAACCAATATAAAACTTAAAAGACACTGAAAAGGACCAAAAACAGAACCTAAAGGGACCCTAAAACTGAACCACACAGCAGCTACAAAGTGAAGAACCAAAAACAGTCACAAGTAATGTCTAAGCTAACCTATCCTACTTTGATCATTTTTTGTATTTTTGTTTTGCAAGATATTTAAAAACTGTTTTAACCCAATAAACTAGACTCCTAACTCAGTGGAATAAAAATAAAAATAAATCATTTTAATGTTTAAAAACGGAAAATAAAAATACCTACTCTAGACTAGCCTAAAATAAGACCAACTTCCTACATATCCTATTTTAAACATTTTTTTGTATTTTTGTTTTAAAAGATTTTTAAAAACTGCTTTAACCTATTAAACTAGACCCCTAAAAGAGTAGAATAAAAATACTAAAAAATCATTTAGACGTTTAAAAGCATAAAATAAAAATTGCAAAAGGAAGCTATGGACCAAGCTCCCTCACAAGAGCTATGGAGGTAGTTTTTCAACCTCTTAAGCTCCCATGATCATGGGACTCAATCATGAACCAAAATAACAGAAAAAGAAAGAGTAGAAGATGAATATAGCTGCTGGAATTTTAAAGAAACAAAAAGCTTAAATAAAGAGTGCAAGAATGTAGTAAAGAGTAAAGGAAAACATCATGAAAACTGTATTTAACTTGCAAAAATATAAAGAACATTAAGGAAATAAAAATGGTGGCTGCTTTAAACTTGTAAAGACATAAAAATCTGCTGGAAAAGTAAATCTAAGAAACCCTAGGCAGCCTCCCCTAGGTTAGGTCTCATAAAGTTGCTTATATAGTCACTTAACCTAGGGATACAATGGTAATTCCTATCCTAAATGAGTTGGCATTAATTGCCACTTGTCTTCATGTCCTTGGCTCTTCAAAGTAGATATTTTCATGTCATTTAAGTGCTCACATCAGCCATGGACATCTCATCCTTTCTAGCACCTTTCTTTTTGTCTTCTAGTCCGCATAAGCATGCAAGGTGGCAAGGGCATGTGTCCTCCATGTGTTGGCATGTGTCTTTTGTTCTTATCCCCTAAGAGTGAGTAGGATGATGACATGTGGCATGCTAGATGTCAAAAGATGAGAGAGAAAATGAAGAATCATGCTCCCTTGTCTTGTAGTGGTCCAGTCTCCTTTCTTGCCCATTTTTCAGTCTATTTTCTACCGAAAAGACTGAAATTCATCTAGAATTTATTTTTATGCAAAACATGAGGATTTTAATAAAATTAGGGGAATAATTAATAAAATAATGAGGGATTTAAATAATTATTCATCAATAAAATACTAAAATAACTCTATTTTCATAGAGTTATCAATATACGATATCGAAGGTACATTGTATTCTTTTATATGTTTAGTAAAATTGTACAGTACTACTTTGATTAAAAAGGGAATGTAGGTTATCTCAAAAAAAAAAATTTTGAGGTGTTCTTAGTTCTATTTTGGTACTTAAATGAAAGTACCATTTATTTCTTAAAGAGTTAATAGAGTGTTAAGCATCACAGACAGTCCAACCGGATTAAATGTGTGAATAAGAGTAAAATATGTGATTTACTGTAGATTCGGAGTGTTACATAATCCTCCTCTCATCTTAAGTGAGATAATAATTCATCTTTTCTCCTCTTGTTGTCAATTTTCTTTGATTTACTTTGTTGGAAGAGTTTCATCATGCTTTCTCTAACAATACCTATTAATAATATAGTTAAGAAAGTAAAAAAATTAGTTGTACATATTAACGTAATTTTTTAATCTTTATTGAAAAATTAACATAATATTTATAACATACTAGTAACATTGGGCCATAGTGCAACATTGCGAATTCAAGGAGCAATGTGCTCCCTGAAGCTTGTTATTCCTCCTTTTATAACTTTCTTGCAAAGTTTACACGACACCTTTGTATTTGGTATAGATATTTCGAAATGCCAACAGATATCATCACTTGGTGCAACTTTTAGTCCTTTACTTGAAAACACCTCACATGGTGGCATGTTTGACATTTTCTATTAAACAAATAACTACAAATAATTACGTAAATAAAAAATGAATTTGAACCATTAATTAATCACATTTTCAACCCTTTAATAAGTAATAAAAATTTAATTCATTACATTTAAATTTTCAATATTCTCTTGAGTTACAATAATGTTTGGCTATGATATAAGTCACATAAACAAAAAATAAAAATAATAGTGATTTTTCTAATAATAATGATATTATTATCATTATTAAAATATATAATCATTATTCAATATATATTAAATATATATTATTATTAAAAAAATAAAAAGCGAAAGGGTACTCTCACATGCGGGAGAATGCACATGCACTCTCCTGTGCCGGAAAGTGCCGATTTGCACTCTCTTGTGCAAGAGAGTGCCGATGCGCATCCCCTGTTAGAGAGAGTGACTCGCGAGAGAACCACTCTCCCACATGGGAAATCGTGGTTACACTTTCTCCTGTCTCACGTCTAATGTGGGAGATCAATTTTTGCTATATGAACGGGAAAACCCCTCTGAGGCATACAAGACATTGGCCTAGACGCATGCCTAAGCCATAATCAAATAAATCTAGAAGGACGAAAAGGTAACTACAACTCAAGCTAGCCGCCTCTATAAATAACAGGTCAGAGTATCATTAAATTAATTAATCATTATTTTTTAACTAAGACTCTGTTAAGCTTTTTAGCTTAAGCATCAGAGTACGCACGTAGGGACAAATCCCTATATCTCTTTGATTTCTTCTTTTTCCACAAAGTTCTTAGCAAACACGTCGGTACGAAGATCGAGATTCCTATGACATACAAATTTATTGTTGTAAACAGGTAACAACAATTGGCACCGTATGTGTAAATCTAATATGAAAAGGTTTTGTTGTGAAAGATGGTGAGAACATGATCAATATTGAGGAAGTGAAAGCGGACAAGGGTTCAGCTAACTCTCTTGATCATCAAATGCATCAGGAAATCCAGGTGCCGGAAGCTGAACATATGAACGCGGTCTTGGGAGCAGAATTTGAAGCTTTGAGGCAGAGAAATGAAGAAACTACTAATGCATTGAAGATCTTGGCAGATTTCCAAAGAAGCACTTCCACAAATGAGTCTGTCATCGACTGTTTAGAATTTCACAGGAGGAAGTTAGCCGTAGCAGATTATGAGGTAGACCCTCAACGCCAAATTTGTATGGGGGAGCCTAGATGCACCAGACTGCTCTAGGGGAGATGCATGCTAAGCTAGTATGGGGGAGATTGCACGCCAGGTTAGTTTCGGGTAAACTAATGAGTGCCAGGGAGGTTTAAGGGAGACTAGAGTGCGCTAAAATGGTTTAGGGGGAGACCAACACGCGATAGATCGGTGCGCTACAAATCGATGTATAGTAGACTAGTGTGGGAGATGTTGGGATGACAGACCCAGGAGAAGAAACACATCAAGTCACCAATGCTAAGCACATTAGGATTTTTGACTTGGAAGCAGACTCAACTTGGAATCCTAATGTGGAAGTAGAGGAAGACAGGTTGGCCCAAGAGAGAAGGAGGTCGGCACCCTTTGCCCGTGACAAAGGGAAAAGAGTTGCAAACCAAGCAGACTCCTTGAGAGTTAGAAATAAGTCTGCTTTCATAGCTCAAGATATAGATAATGTTAAGAAGATGGTTGAAAAGATTTTAGAAGAGAAGAAACTCGATACAGTTGAGGACAATAAGAGAAGATGAGTTCAATTTAGTGCCTCAATCATGGAAAGGCCTTTGCCCTGCAAATTTAAGATACCTCAAATGACAGCATCCACGGGAAAGACAGACCCGTATGATCACATGTAGAATTATGAGTCATTGATGCTCCTTCATGGTTGGGAGGATGAGGGCATTACCTCTTACTCTAGCTAGTCATTCAATGAAATTGGTTAATAGTTTGAAGGGTCCATTTCTTCATTCAACCAGTTACGTAGTGAATTTTTAAAGGCATTTGTGATTAATAGTCAGAGGGAAAAAGAGGCAACATACTTGCTTACTTTGAAGCCAGGTAACAAGGAATCGTTAAAAAGTTACATCGAAAGATTTCACAATGCCACTTTGGAGATTCACGACTTGCAGGCCAGTGTCCTAGTAGCAGTAATGTTGCAAGGGACTAGGTTTGAGAGGCTACAAGAGTGACTCTCTCTAGATCAGCCAGCAGCACTTTCAGAGTTGTTCACCAGAGCTAACAAATATATCACTTAGGAGGAAGTGTTGAAACTGATACAAACTCATGATCTCAGAGGAGGAAGGAAACGGGAGAGAGAATCTATTAACAAAAGTACAGACAAGTCCAACCAAGCTCCAAAGTTGAGATATGATAATTGCACTCGACTTAATGAGCCTAGAGCCTCAATTCTTACAGCTATAAAAGGGAATGGAATACTACAACTCCCTAAAAAGGCGACAGGAAGTATGGGAAGAGACGTAGATTCCTTTTGTGATTTCCATTCTTCAAATGGACATTCAACTGAGAAATGTAGGGAGCTAATGAATCAACTTGAGAAACTGGCCCAAGAAGAGAAAATAAATAGGTACTTTTGCAGGAATAAGGGAGCCAGCTATTTTTCATGCAATTGGAGAGATAATTTGCCGTAGAATAGGTAATATGACAATAACAAAAGAGAGGGGGAGTAGATAGAAAGAGGAATAATGAAGCAAAGGATGATTAGAGGCTCCCACAAGAAGACAATGAACCTGTAGGCCTAGTTATAAATATTATTTCAAGAGGAGATTCTATGGTTAGAAGTTCATCTTCATCACGAAAGGCTTATGCTCCCCAAGCATATCAAATCAATTTAGTGATGGAAGAAAAGAAAGACGAGGAATCGATTGTATTCACCCCCTCCGACAAAGGAGATGTGATCACTACTCATGATGATCTAATGGCAACATCTGTAGTAATGGCCAAGCTCCCTGTTAGTTGAATTCTAGTGGATAATGGCAGATCGGTGAACCTCATCTATTGAAATTGCTTTAAGACTATGAACATCAGTGAAGATAGATTAAAACCTGTTAAGACACCATTATGTGGCTTTGCAGGAAAGAAGGTGAATGTAGCTGTGTCCGTACAATTGTTTGTCACCTTAGGAGAAAGTCCTAAAGATATGACACGATAGGTGTTGTTCATGATTGTGAAGTCGAGCTCCATAGCCTACAATGTAATTCTTGGACGACCTTTGTTGAACGACATGAGGGCTATGATATCTCCATGTTACTTGTTGATGAAATTCCCGATGCCTAATGGTGTAGGCTAAGTCAAAGAAGACCAGAAGAGAGGAAGGACTTGTTATATCTCATCCAACACTAATAAAGAGACTTAAAAGAAAGAAACCCATACCATGACTGACCCCTAGATATGAAGATGGATAAGGAAGATTTAAGATATTGATATTTTAAAGTTTCAATTATAATCAGACATGTTATTTTGAACATTTGTCTTTGTATTCCAAATTATCATTAGTTGTTGGTAGTATGCAATAAATTAATAATTATTGATGTATATAATTTATTTTATCATTATATTGCATATCTTACAACAGGAATACAAAAGCCTTGTCAAGCTTGAAATGATAAGTGTGCAATGTAGGCTACGCATGTACTTAAAATGAAAAGTACATGAAGTAAGTCATGCGTGAAGATCAAAGTGCAAGGGCTTGAAGCGAAAAATGCACAACGTAAACCATGCATAAAAAAAAAGGCTTGAGGCAAAAAATGCACGAAGTAGACTACACATGTACTTGAAGTGAAAAGTGCACAATGTAAGTCATGTCTAAAGACCTAAGTGCAAGGGCTTGAAGCAAAAAATGCACGATGTAAGCCATGCACTGGAAGAAAAAGGCTTGAAGCGAAAAATGCATGAAGTAGGCTACACTTGGGCTTGAAGAAAAAATTGCGCGACGTAAACCATGCACTCGAAGAAAAAGGCCTGAAGCAGAAAATACGCGAAGTAGGCTACGCATGTACTTAAAGCGAAAAGTGAGCGATGTAAGCCATGCGTGAAGACCAAAGTGTAAGGGATTGAAGCAAAAAATGCACGACGTAAGCCATGCACTCGAAGAAAAAGGCCTGAAGTGAAAAATGTGCGAAGTAGGCTACACATGTACTTGAAGTGAAAAGTACGCAATGTAAGTCATGTGTGAAGACCGAAGTGCAAGGGCTTGAAGCGAAAAATGTACGATGTAAGCCATGCACTCGAAGAAAAAGGCCTGAAACAAAAAATGCACGAAGTAGGCTACGCATGTACTTAAACCAAAAAGTGCATGATTTAAGTCATGCGTGAAGACCAAAGTGCAAGGGCTTGAAGCAAAAAATACTCGACGTAAGGCATGCTCTCGAAGAAAAAAGGATTGAAGCGAAAAATGCATGAAGTAGGCTACGCTTGGGCTTGAAGTGAAAAATGCACAACGTAAGCCATGCACTCAAAGAAAAAAGCTTAAAGCTAAAAGTACGAGTAGTAGGCTATGCATGGACTTGAATCAAAAAGTGCGTGATGTAAGTAATGTATGAAGATAAAAATTGCAAGGGCTTAAAGCAAAAAATGCACGACGTAAGCCATGCACTCAAAGAAAAAGGCCTAAAGGGAAAAATGCTCGAAGTAGGCTACGCATGTACTTTAAGAGAAAGCTGCACGATGTAAGTCATGTGAAAAGACCAAAGTGCAAGAGCTTGAAGCAAAAATGCGTGACATAAGCTATACATGGACTTGAAGTGACAAGTGTGCGATGTAAGTCATGCATGAAGATAACAAGTGCAAAGGCTTGGAGTGAAAAATGTGTGATGTAAACCATGTTCATAAAAGACAAGAAAGTGCACAGGCTTGAAGGGAAAAATTCAAGATACAATCACGCACGTGAAATATAAAAACTTGAAGCGAAAAGTGCACGAGGTAAGTTTATTTATTGTGTAAGACAAAATTAAATACGTGCAAGGTAAATTGATCGCTGAAAAATTCTTTGTAAAAGACTGAGTTCTTTCACAAAGAATTGGAGAGAAATTGATATAAGTCACACAAATAAAAATAAATAATAATAATAGTGATTTTACTAATAATAATGATATTATTATCATTATTAAAATATATAATCATTATTTAATATAAATAAATATATCATTAAATATATATTTATATTTATTATTATTAAAAAAAAAAAAGAAAAGGGTAGGGGCACTCTCCTATGGGGAGACCATGTAGGAGAATGACTTGAGGGAGAACTACTCTCCCACGCGGGAGACCATGTTTTTACTCTCTCGCACGGGAGATCATGGTTACACTTTCTCGCATCTCTCATCCAATGTGGGAGCAATTTTTGCGACATGGACGAGAAACCTCCTTTAAGGCCTACAAGATATTGTCCAAATTCATTTGGCCCATACGTGCACCTAGGACATAATCAAATAAGTCTAAAAGGATAAAAAGGTAACTACAACCTAAGCCAACCTCCTCCATAAATAACAGGTCAAATGATTGTTAAATTAATTAATCATTATTTTTTTCACAATGACTCTGTTTAGCTTTCTGACTTAAGCATCGAGTGCGTGCGCAAGGACAAATCCTTGCATCACTTTAATTTTTTCTTTTTCTACAGAGTTTTTCGCAGACACATGAGCACGAAGATCAAGATTCTTATGACATGCAAATTTATTGTTGTAAATAGGCAATAACAAGTTATATTAAATTTTTCATATTAATTTGCCATTATCAATTAACTTAAACCATCATATTTATATTATCAAATACCAATATCAAATTCTCAATATTATTTTTTTCTTAAGTTATAATAATATTTAATACCATATATTTAATTACATTACAAATTCTGCAAAAAAATTACATTAATAATCTAAATTCAAATTACCTAATATTATTTAAAAAAAAACATTACATAATATTAAATCCTAAACAATTAAAACTTAAACAAATATTAAAAAAAAGGGCCCAATGAAACACCAAAGTTCCCAACCCATATCCACTCACCCAACCATTCATCACTCACTCATCCTTAACCCCTCACGAATTACACATGCAATTGCACTGGCAGTTCCACTTTGCTAGGCTAGAATCATCCCCCACCCCTCACCCCTACCACCCGCACGACCTCACTAATAATTTATACAAATCAAGAAGCCAACAAATGCTCAATCACCACTTGTGAACCTACAAGAATTGATAGAGGCCACTCATGCTACGACAACCGACAGCACCTTAGGCAACGCATGATGCTCACTACCATGCCATGTCACCTAGTCATCCACCAGTCCACTACCCTACCCACACCTAGTCACCATGCCCACTACTGTATCAAGGCCTTTGCCCTCGCCCCTCACAAATCCCCTTCCTGGATCCAAATCTAGTTCAGAAGGTAAAAATTTTGATGTTTACTTATATATAATTTGCTTGCTTACCTTTCAATTATTGAGTTGTGCACTTGTGCCGCCGTTGTTTTTTATGATTTCTAAATTGGTGTTGACTTTTTTGTTAATTGATTTTAGAATTTTGATATGCTGAAGTTAAGGTTTATTTTGAGGCTGAATTTGATTGTGAGAAATTCAGATTGTTTTCGATTTCTGTATCTTAAAAGTTTTTTTTATACCCAATTTTCAACGGAAAAAAAGATAGAGATGATAACGGTTTGTTATCGTTGTTATCCTTCGTTACAGTGTTTTAAAACAGCTAACAGTGACTGTTACCAACGTGAATCTCTTTCACCGCCAATTTTTTTTATCTAAGAGTGGTAGCAGTGTTGTTACCATGATATAGCAACTGCTATTTGAAACCCTAGATAGCACCAGCCAGCAACAATATCGGTGGCTAACACAAGCAATGTCAACTCAATAGCAGTAGGTAGCATCATGAGTAGCTTTAGCTCTACAGCAAATATTGACAACAACTTCAACTTAACAACAGTAGCTTCAACTTTCCTACATTAGCACCAATTAGCTTTTCTTTTGTATTTAATCTTTTCAAACTTTTAACTACTTTGTAGAGTCAGCAAGTTAGTTAACATTTTTGTTATCTTTGTTTGTAGTTAATTATGCACAAGTTAGTTAAGTTATAGAATAGAATAAGTGATAAGTCTCTAAAATATTGGTGTTTAGAGTATTTTATAGTCTCAATTTTGATTGAATTTTGGAATTTTAATGTAATTTTTTCTCTATTTAATTAAATTGTCTTCATATGTAGGAATTTCATTAATAAAAAGGAAATTGAGAAAATGGCAAGAAAATAAAAAAAAATAGTTGGATTTGGTGTTTAACCCCTAAAATCCATAAACTTAGCTTTTTTCAAACCCTAAATCCTATTCCTACACTTTACCCCAAAATTATTTTTAAACTATAAGCTTTAAAGAGGGTTGCGGTAGGTTTGGACAACCAGCCTTAAAAACTAATCCAATCTCATGAAATGAACCAATATTAGAACATCATTGGGGCGTTCCCTACTCAGCGACGCGCTGCATCAGAGCCCGGGTGTAGTAAAAAGTGGGCAAGGGTTGCTAGGTCGTAGCCCAGAAGCGACGCGCCACATCGACGCCTGGATGTGGTGTTAAATAGGTAAAGGTTCCCACACCATAACGGATGAGGGTGGGTAAAGAAGTTAGTCCATAACCATAACCATAAGCTTAGGTTAGGATCTTAGAATATAGGTACGCTTAGTGGTAAGTTAGCTGAGATTTGTGAGGTTATGAGTAGGAGGAAGGTTAACATCTTGTGTCTTCAAGAGACCAAATGGGTTAGGGAAAAGGGTAGAGAGATAGCACCTTGGCAATATAAGCTTTGGTACACAGGGAAAGATAGAGACTGAAATGGAGTAGGTATCATTATAGATAAAAAGTACCATAAGGATGTTGTACAGATTAGGAGACAAAGGGATAGGATTATTTTGGTTAAGCTAGTTCTAGGAGATGAGGTGTTGAATGTCATTAGCGTGTATGCACCCTAGATAGGACTTGATGAGATTAGTAAACGAAAGTTTTGGGAGGATTTAGATAAGGTAGTCCAAGAAGTGCCTCTAGGAGAAAACCTTTTTATTGGCAATGATCTTAATGGACATGTATGTACAAGTAGAGAGGATTTTGAGAGTGTACATAGGGGTTTTAGTTATGATGTAAGAAACGAGGGTAGGGATGCTATCTTAGATTTTGCTTTATCTTATGACCTAATCCTAGTAAACACATTGTTTAAGAAGAGAGATTCTCATCTTATAACCTTTAGAAGTGGACCAAGAGCAAGTTAGATAGATTTCTTTTTAACTAGGAGTAGGGATAGACATAGATGTTTGGATTGTAAGGTTATCCCAGGTGAAAGTGTTACCGCGCAACATAGACTCCTAGTTCTAGATATGAAGATAGATAGATGATATCGAAGGAAGCAACAAAAAGGAATTGAAAGGATTCGATGGTGGAAGTTAAAAGAAGATTGTCATAAAACATGTAGAGATAGTTGGATTCAAAAAGAGGATTGGACAACAGAAGAGAACCCAAATGTAATGTGGAATAAGATGGCAAAATGCATTCGGGAGGTGGGGAAAGAGACATTAGGAGTATCAAACAGAAGAGTGCCAACTGGAAAGGACGCAACATGGTGGACTGCAACAGTAAAAGATGCTATAAAGACTAAGCGAGAGTGTTATAAGGCTTTAAAGAAGAACAATACAGAAGAGAGTTTTACGGAATATAAGTTAACAAAAAAGGAGGTGAAGAAGGCTATGGCAGAAGCTAAGACGAAGGTTGCGAAAGAGATTTACGACAAGTTGAACACCAAAGAGGCAGAGAAAAAGATATACAGATTGGCGCAAGCAAGAGAAAGGAGGAGTCACAACCTAGGAGTTGTGAAATGTATTAAGGATGAGCATCAAAGAACTCTCATTAAAGACAATGACATTAAGGATAGATGGCGTGATTATTTTGACAAATTATTTAATGACGGACAAAATAAAGTTTTGAATAATATCTCGGTGCCTCTCCAAGATTTAAATCGATGCTTTATGCATAGAATCAAAGAGACAGAGGTAAAAGAGGCACTAAAGATGATGAAGAACGGAAAAGCTGTTGGACCTGATGACATCCCAATTGAAGTTTGGAAATGCCTTAAAGATGTAGGAGTTAGGTGGTTGACAAATCTATTTATAAAGATTTGGCACACTAACAAAATGCCGAAGGAATGGAGGAAGAGTGTCTTGATACCTCTATATAAGAACAAGGGAGATATTCAAAGTTACGCCAACTATCAAGGCATAAAATTGATGAGTCACACGATGAAACTATAGGAGAGAGTGATAGAATGGAGATTAAGAAAGAATGTAGAGATATCGGAGAATCAATTTGGTTTTATGCCGGGTCGATCAACTATGGGGGCAATATATTTGCTTAGACAACTTATGGAGCGCTCTCGAGTAATGGGTAAAGATCTCCATATGGTCTTTATAGATTTGGAGAAAGCATATGATAAAGTGCCTAGGGAGGTACTATGGTGGTCCTTAATGAAGAAAAGAGTTCCTTTGAAATATATTGAACTAATTAAGGACATGTATGGAGATGCAAAGACACATGTGAGGATAGGTGGGGGGCAAACAAGTGAGTTTCCTATCATGGTGGGATTACACCAAGGGTCAGCGTTGAGTCCATTCTTGTTTGCAGTGGTTATGGACGAACTGACAAAATCCATTCAAGATAAGGTGTCTTGGTGTATGATGTTTACAGATGATATTGTCCTATGCGAGGAAACTGGAGCGAAGATCATGCAAAGTAGGAATTATGGAGACAAACATTGGAATCAAAAGGATTTAAACTAAGCAGAGTGAAGACTGAATACATGGAGTGTAAATTCAGTTTTAACCGAGTGAAAGAGCATGATGTAGTGATGTTAGATGGGGTGGCGATACCTAAGCGGGACCATTTTCGATATCTGGGATCGATAGTACAGATGAATGGAGAGATTGATGGTAATGTGACCTATAAGATTCAGGTTGGATGGAGTAAGTGGAGAAGTACTACAGGTGTGTTGTGCGATAAAGAAATTCCTATATGGTTGAAAGGCAAGTTTTATAAGACAGTTGTTAGACCAACATTGTTATATAGTAGTGAATGTTGGGCGACTAAGAGGCTACATACACAAAAGATGAGTGTAACAGAAATGCAAATGTTGCGGTAGATATGTGGATATACAAGAAAGGATAGAATAAGAAATGATGATATTCGTAAGATGGTTGGAGTGGTACTAATCGAAGACAAGATGTGTGAAAATCGTTTACGTTGGTTTGGACACGTAAGACGTAGACCTATAGATGCTCCAGTTAGGAGAATAGGAGCTATGGATGTTAAGAGAAGAGTTAAGATTAGAGGAAGATCAAAAAAGACTTGGAAGGAAGTAGTTTGGAAAGATATGGAGGTTTTAGAATTGGATGAGCAAATGGCCTTGGATAGGAACTATGGAGGAGGAGAATACATATGGACGATCTAACGTGAATTCAGGTATTGGTTCATATAGCCTACCCCAATCTCTTGGGATAAAGGCTCTGATGATGATGATGATGAAACTCTACCTAAACAAAATTTTCATACCCTTTTAGAAACCCTTTAACCCTTACCCCATCATAATTTACTTAAACCTATCCCATTCGCACATAAAGTCCAGGTATTATTTAAGCCCATTTTAAATACCAAAAGCCACAAGCCTAAAACATTTCAAATCCAAAATTGTCTTAGCCATTTCTCATGCAAGCTCAAGGCATATTCATTTATGGATCTAGTTTCATCAAAAATCTCAAAGGAAAGGGCAGCCCATGATTATTTGCTAAAGCTCTTTTGAAAAAGCCCTAACCTATATAAAAAAGAGGAGCTGCACAAGAGAATTACACTATGTTTGGATTGGAGGTAGTGAAAGGAAAGGAAAGGAAAGGAAAGGAAAACAAGGGGAGGTTGAAAACCTTTCCTTTGTTTGGAAAAAAATTAATTTAGGGAAAGGAAAGGGAGGGGGAGTGAACATCCTTTACTTTCCCTTGACTTACTCAATTTTTCAATACCCCAAATTGGGGTAAACAGAGAGGAAAGGAAGCGTAAAAAATTTTTATCATGTAAAATATCAATTTTAGCCTTGTTATATCTTTATTGTTTAACCTAGCTGAACGTATTATTTTCAAAGAAAAAGATGAGACTGTTGCATAGTGCTTGCCTGCAAAGAAAAAGAAGACTGTTCGTATCATCATCAGGTTTTATCTCTATCAATGAAACTTTTATATTTCTATGTGATTATTTTAATATTATATATTTTGTCTTCTTTGTGTTGTTTTTTTTATTTACTATTTGCATGCAATTTATGATATTTTGTTTAGTCAAATCGATATGTAGTATATAGCTATAACAGGACTGTTTCGTTGATGTTTTTTAAGCCATAGTACATAGGCTATTATCCTTTACAAAGGCTGCCATTCCAGTAAGTTCTTTTTCTCTTTTTGTTATGTTTTCTTGGAATTACCTAGAAACCGTGGCAGTGAGAATTTATATTCAAGAGATATGTTAGATTATATCAAACGCTAAGTATATTTATCCATAGTTAATTGGGTTCATGGTTAAATAATTAGATTCATGTTTATTCTAAATAATAGATATGAATTTGGACTCAAATTATTAAATTTAAATGAGAGTAAATACGAAGTACATTCATTTACAGTTAATTAAATTCATACATATTATGTATTCATAAACAATTAAATTCATGAATAGTTAAATTCATGTAACTTAAAAAAAATAATTAATTACATGAACCTCGCAATAAGTGTTCTAACCCAAACAATTTTGCTCATAAAATCTCCCGCAATGAATCCCACCAAGTTAGATCAATCAAAATTCTACAATTAAAAACATTTGCTTATTTTAATTGACCAAGAATCAAATAATTTTTTTGCTGAACTCTAAAATAATTATAGGGTATGCATTATATATGAATATATTTTTATGATTTATAATTTTCAAAATCTCCGATTACCATTTTTATGGCATTTTTATTTTCTAAACGAGTATACTTAAATTATGTAACATTATTTTGAACTTTTTTCCCATTTTCTCATATTTATTTTTCAAGAAAAGGAATTTATTTATTTGTTGTTTTAAGATAATTAAATTGGGAAAAAAAAATGCATGGATGTGGCATAGAAGATGCAAACATAATAAGTTAAACACATAGCTTAATTCTTGAAAAATAGGATACAGTCCAACATATTGTTTTCTTTTCTTTTCTTCTTTCGTCATTGTGCTTGTGTTTGTTGTGAGTGTTCATACTATCTCAATTCTATAAGATCTTGTTTATCATACAAGTAAAAAATCATTATAGAAAAAATCCATGAATATTCCTTCTTAAAAACTCATTAAAGGCAAATGGATTTCCTACCAGAAGTATTAGAATTTGCTTTCCTAGTCAACTTGCTTGTTTGAATTACAAGGCATATGAACAACCTTTTATTCGTCTTAAAATATGTTAAGTTCATACCTAGAATTCTTCAAAGCTAGTAATATGTATTGACTACGAAACTAAGACCAAACTAGTCTACATACATAGCATTGACTAGGAAATTACAAAGACAACCATTTAAGAGTTAGCCTTGAAAATAAAGAACATTAATATGTAGTTTCATTCAATTTCAGTAACAACTTCATTTTAGCTCCAAGTATTATATTTGTCTCATTAATTTTACATTTAATTTTTATTAATATTATTAATCATTTATCATAGATGGATAAAGAAAGAAAAGAGACAATGGTTGAGTATTTGTGGAGAGAAAATCGTCGAAGGGCAATTGTCTACATTATGTGTTTAGCTGTTTACTGGTATATGCGACAAAAACGACCACGAAGAGAAGTTATTGATCATTGTATGAGCCTAGAAAGAGATAGGGTTAGAGATGAAATAATGAATCAAATTGTTAGTACTGAGAGAAGTCGAAATATTGTAAGAATGGGACCTAGAGCTTTTCTTGATTTATGTGCAATGCTAAAAAGATATGGTGGTTTAGAACCAACAAGACGAGTCAGTGTGGAAGAGCAAGTTGCTAAAACCCTTTATATATTGTCACATCATGCAAAAAATAGAGAAATACAATTTTGGTTTAGACATTCGGGAGAAACAACTAGTCGTCATTTACATCGTGTTTTAAGAGCTATACTAAGTTGGAGGAGAGATTCCTTAAACAACCAAATGGTTCATGTATTCCAGCCGAGATACTTGAAAGCAATAGATTCTATCCTTACTTTAAGGTAAGAAATGTTAGTTACTTTAATTTAATCAAAAGTTTGTTAATATTCAAATAAATATTAATAGATAAAATTAACATCGGGATTGTGTAGGAGCTATTGATGGAACACATATTAGAGTCAAGGTTTCAAATGCAGATGCTCCGAAATATCGTGGCAGAAAAGAGTACCCAACACAAAATGTTTTGGCAGCATGTTCATTTGATTTAAAATTCACTTATGTATTACCTGGATGGGAAGGTACTACATCTGACTCAAGAATTATTAAAAATGCACTGTCAAGGGAAGATAAGCTTATTATTCCAGAAGGTAATGACTATAAAATATTGTATTTGATTTAATTACTTATAAACTTCAAAATAGTGATATGGTTATAATTTTGAATAGGTAAATATTATCTTGTTGATGCTGGAATTATGTTGAGAAGTGGATTGATTGCACTATACAGAGGAGTGAGCTACCATTTAAAAGAATATTCAAATAATCCACCAAGAAATTCTCAAGAATTATTCAATCTTAGGCATGTATCTTTGCATAATGCAATTGAGAAAGCCTTTGGTGTTTTGAAAAAAAGATTTCCTATTATAGCAAGCGCAAATATACCAACATATGGAATTCGGACCCAAAAAGTAATAATTGTAGCATGTTGTATTCTACATAATTACCTAATGACTGTAGATCCCGATGATTCTCTTATTAATGAGGTTGATCGTGAACTAAATGTTGGACCTGTTGAACAAGAGTATTGTGCTCCTAGAAATGATAATAAAGATGCTGCTCAAGGAGAACAAATAAGAGATTATATAGCTAATGCTATGTGGATAGATTATAGAAATTAAATGGTTATCAATGTTTGTAGGTTTTCGTGAATTTATATTTGTTTTATTAGAGAGACTTTATGAAGTTCTTTGATTATCTAAATATTGTTATTTCATTTGAACAATTAAAGTACTTATTTTCAATGATTATATATATTATTTTAATTTTAATTTTTTTGCATATTTCATGTGAATATGTAGATTTAACTATGCCGAGAAAAAAAAAAGTGGTTACTACTAATGAAAGTAACAAAGGCACAAATAAGGATGATGTTTTGACATGGACACCAATGATGGATGATGCTCTTGTTGATGCATTTTTACATCAACACAATTTGGGAAACAGGATAAATGGAACTTTCACTACACATGCCTATGATAATATAGTCATTGAGCTAAAAGAAAAATGTGGGAGAGACATAGAAAAGGAAAAAGTGAAAAATCATTGGAAGACTATAAAAACCACTTTCTCAAAATGTTATGACTTATTCAAGCAAGGCATGAGTGGATTTTCTTGGAATCCAGTTACCAAGTTACGAGGTGCTGAACCTGAAGTTTGGTAGAGATTGATTGAGGTAAATTTTAGTAAAACTATATTTTAAAAATTATAAATTTAACTATTATTTTAATATTTATTTTCTTACAATACATTACTTATAAATTTTTTAGGCACATCCTCAGGCCCAGGAGTGGATGACTAAACCCATTCCAAATTATGATAAGATGGTGGTTCTTTATGGAAATGATCAAGCCACTGGAGAGCATGCTGAGACTACAACAGAAATGAGAAAACGAAAACAATCTTCTAGGATAAATGAGGAGCTAAAAGAGAAGATTGATGATATTGATAATTTGATCTCTCAGAATGATGTAACATTGGAGAATTTTGATGCTTTAGGTGATGAGTACATTGATATCATGACGTTCCCTAGGGCTCCTACTGGAACTCCTATCGATATTCCGAGTAGTTCAACGAATAAAAAAGCTAAAAAATCAAAAGATGACAAAGACAGTAAACTTATTTGTGAGGGGTTTGAAATGGTTGCTAAAGCACTTGCTGCTGGAAATGCTATGTATGAAAAGATCAACAGTCATGCTGTTCCAATGTCAGAGAATGAAATTTGGAATCTTTTGGAGAAGATAGGAATTGACTCACAATTAATCACTGATGCGAACCTTTACTTTATCGATAATCCTGAGAAAGTAAAAGCAGTACTTGGATGCCCATGGGAGAAAAGAAAGGAAGTAGTGGAAAAGTTGGTTTTTGGTTCCTCAAGCCATTGAAGACATTGGGAATATTTTTGCGAAATAAGTTTTAATTTGTAGAAATAAATTATTTTTATCAAGATGAAATATTAGTGTTTTTTTTTATCTTGATAGAATAAGTTTGTGTTGGACAAAATAAATTATTTTATTGATCTATGTACTATTTAATTATGAATTATAATTGATAGTTTATTCTGTTTTATTATGAACAAATTTGGTGCTTGTTATAATTTTTTTTAAATTTATTATATCATTCTTGAGCATGTTCTAATATTGTCATTGAAGATTTCAATGAAGGTTTCAGGTTGACATGTTCTAATGTTATCATTTTTTCTGACAAACAAATTTTGATATATTTTATTTATTCACTATTCATACCATGTGACAAGCCAAAATATCTTTATTAGAGTACACTGCTCAAAGTCGGTCAACATATAGCGGCCTTTGTTTTCTGAGTTAACATGTTCTCTAGATAAAACACATATATATAGTCCAATCTATTAAAACAAAATGTTATAATTGGAAAAAACATTATAGTTAATCATTTCCTTTACTTTTCACTGCTAAGCAAACAAGGTTTCTTAATATTACTTTCCTTTTATTTCTCTTATGAATTTTTAACAATTCAAAAAAAAATACATATACCCTTTCTTTTTCTTTACTTTACATTCATTTCCTTTCCTTTCCTTTCCTTTCCTTTACTAATATCTATCCAAACATAGGCTTAGTGAGGAAAGAGTCGGTGACAGCGGCTCTGTTTACTGCTGCGTTTTCTTTATCATCGTTGCTACGCTTTACCTTGAAGCTTTCTATTGTTTAGGAGTAATTTTGTTTAGTTTTAAATTTTATATTTTCCTGTTTTTCTGGAGGTTTTTAAGTTTAGTTCTTCAGTTTGGATACATTCTTATTCATCGTTTAAATTCAAAACTTAAGTTTCTTTTTAAGTAAATTCTGTCTTCTTTTTCTTTCATAATCTATTTTTGTCGATTTATGTTTTAAATTCAATTTGTTGTTTCTGCTCATCTCATTTCAGCTTTGAGTTTAGAAATTCATGTGCTAATATCTTGTTATTGTCTGCTTTGTCTCGTTTCTTTTGTGCACCATCGTTCTTTGTTTCTTTATTCTGCATTTCTGCTTGATTCTAATTTGCATTGCTGAAGCGGTGGTGAGGAGTGCTGTGTTCTTGGTTGCTGGCCGTGATGATCGGTGGGCTAGAAATTGCTGAGAAGGAAAGTTGTGCCCAGAATACTGCTTTCTGGTGCTGAACCTGTTGCTCTAGCAGCCCGTGCGTGAAACGCTACGGCTGTGGACTTGGTGTGTGAATCAGAGATGGTGCGTGCGCTGAAGGCAGGGGCTGTTGGCTGACTGTTGCAGGACGTGATAGAGGAAGAAGCCACTGCTGGAGCTGCTGGAGACGTGTGCTGGGGGACATGGGTTGGCTGTAAGCTGGGCTGTTCGAAGCGTGGCCTGCAGCTTGCGGTGCAGTTGCTGGAAGCAGCTGCGTGTGATGCACTTGAGGCTGAAGGCTGAGGCGCGTGCGAAGAGATGCTGCTGTGCGTGGCTCTCTGCTGAAGGTGCATGGACCATTTTCACTGTTTGGTGGACGCATAGGCAGAATTGAAGGCGTGGCAGCAGCTTGCATTTTATTTTGTCTTTTACATCGTTGAGTTTACATTTACTTATATTTTATTGTTTTGGTTTCATGAGTTAGTGAGTAGTTTAGTATAATAGGTTAAATATATCATCATATAGAGTAGCGTATTAATTTAATTCGTTATTTGTTGGTTTAGTAGTTTATTACCTTATTATGGTTTAACTTTAATTAACTATTTTAGTTATACTAAATATTTTTTTTATTTTCTTATTAGTTTCAGTAATTTTTTTAGTTTAATTAGGTATTTATTTTCATGCATTTTAAATTGATTTTTATATTTTAAATTTTATGTTCCTTAAAATTAGTTGCATTTTAATTTTACTTTGCTTTAATTTCATTTAACTTGCATTTTTATTTTTATTTGTTTGGTTTTATTTTACTTATCCGGGTGCTTATTTTAGTATTTAACTAAATCAATCTAACTAATCTTTGTAGGATAATAATTCGAGACTTAAATTCTATATTATTTGTATGATCGCGTGCGCTTGCATGTAGACACCCATAAGGTAAAAATAGTTCTAAAATAAGCCAGTTATTTGCGGATGTAACTTTTGTGTGTGTATATGCTTACAATGTAAAATTTTCAACTCAAATGAGAATTTCAGTATAATTCAACATGGTATTACAGCTTTTCATTTACTATCTCGAATCTTGATTTTCTTTTCTCACAAGAACCCTATCTTGATTCTTGTTTCTTCAATCTTAACAACTTCCAACTACCATTCTTGGTATTAGATCAATGAAGATGGCATTGCTTTCCAAGAATGAATTATAGTTTGTTGATGGATCTATCTCTACTTCCAAAGAATAAATCTTCTGTTTTCGGCGTGAAAGAGACGCAACTCTATGGTACTTTTATGGATCTTGCATTCTCTTTCACCTTTCATTGCATAGAGTGTCCTATGGTTTGATTCTACAGCTGATGTGTGGAAAGATCTGCAAGACAAATTCTCACAAAGTGATTCTTTCAGAATTTTAAAGTTGCTGGAAGAAATTTATTCAGTCCAACAAAATTTTCTATCTGTAACAGAGTATTTCACAAGGTTGAAGGTATTGTGGGATGAGATTATCAATCCCAGAACCATTCGCAACTATTCTTGTACTCCACGAAGTAGATGTACATAATTCTAAATATTTATAATTTTTAGTATATTTTGTTTTTTTGTATGATTAAAAATAATTTTACTAATAGAACATGAAATATTATTTCTACGTAGGACTAAATTTTTATAGTTATGTTTTATAATAGTGTAATATAATATCAAATAAATGAAGTCTAACTCAAAACTTTTACTTTTCTTATAGACAATGATTAATTGTAAAAAAGCTTTGTCTTTACTTTATTTTTCATTTTTATTTAATAAATAATACTTGATTTAAAACTACAATTTTGGTAATAAACATAGTGTATCTTCTGATTTTACAAAGTTTTAAATACATTTTTTTCTCATACTAGTCTGAGTCTCTATGTTTTTTCTTTCCCTCGAGAACTCTCCGCACCCTTACATTGTTTACAACATTTTCCTTACTAAGACTAAAACTTAAAGAAAATCATATTTTCTTAAGAGTTGGTTTTACTTCTCGAAAAGATTTGTTTTATTCAATATTAAAATATACCATTTTCCTTGTCTAGGATATATTTTTGTTATATTTTTACTTTTTTGTTGTTATTACTGTAATTTTGTTTAGTTTATTTCTTGTATCTGTAGATTGGAAAGAGATTTTTCCCTTAACTCATCTGCTTCCTGCATAAAGAGATTCACTTACCTCATTTCATCCAAAAACCCGCTATTTTTGGTTGTTTCTTCCCTTTTTCCATTTCTAATGTTTATTCTCTATTTTTTCTTTATTTTTGTTATTTTTTTACTTTGACAATATTGTTTAATTTGTCTCTTGTGTTTGTTGATTTGAAAGAGACTATTCATTTGCTCTTTCATCTCGTTCCCAAAGGTTGGCGACCTAACAAACTCTTCTATTCCGTATCCTTTCTATTATTTAAAACTACTTTGCAGTTTGCATCAAAGCCCTTTTTTTTTAATCTCTAGGAATTTTTCTGATAGTTTTAACTTTGTAATTTTTATTATTATAATAGTTATTATTTCTAGAATTGTTGTTTTTTGTTGTTCTTTGACAAAACATTTTAATTTTTGAGGTAAGATTTTTTTTCTCTCTTTATTTCCTTGGCTTTTAGTTGTTTAAGTGATTTTCCTTTAAACTCAAGACTATTTTCATATACTTTTAATTAACTTAAGGTTGTATATTCTCTTAATGTTACTTTAACAAAAGTTGAGATATCTTCTCTTAATTTAATTGTTGTTGAAGTATTATGCTCTTTTATCTACATACTCATGATCAAGTTGATGTTTGAATTAAAGTTATGCTTTTCGATTGTTGCTTGCTACTGATAAAGTGTAGGGGAAAATATATGCCTATTACTTTTGTACATTCTACATTTGTACTCAAAATAGTAGATTGTTATGAAAATGTGATATTTGATCAATTATTGTTGTTGTTATCGTTTGTTTAATAACACATGGTTGATTAAATTTTATTTTTGCAAGCTAAGATATTGTTAAAGCTATAAGAAGATTTATTTATTCATATTCATATTATTGGATTTTTTGAAAAAAGTCTTTTGCTCTAATTGCTTAAGTTTGAAATTAAATTGTTTTTGAAATATTTTGCTCTTTATCTACAAATTCATGATCAATTAATGCTATTGTTATCATTTGTTAAATTACATATGATGGATTAAATTTTATTTTTGCAGGATGAGATATTGTTTAAAGGGTGAATGTATAATTTAGCTCCTGAACTATATCACTTTTATCACTTTGGTACTTAAAGAATTTTTGTTTTCACTTTGGTACTTCAGCTTTTCTTCCGTGAGATACTTAACCCCAAATCGTAACACCATTTGAGAAAATGATGACGTGGCATTTTGGACCAATCAAATTCTACCATTTGGACCATAAATCCACCTCAACTCTCATTAAATATGCCATGTCACTTTTAACTAAATATATATATTTTTTTCAAAAACTAAATACTGAATATAAACAAAAATAACTCGAAAAAAGAAATTTCATTTTTTTAAAGATGAAAAGAAATACCTTAGTAGCTTAGATGGCTTCCCCTGATTATTTTTGCTCTTCAAATGAAAAGATGAAAATCTCCTCTTATAGAAATCTCCTCTCTTTCGAAACTTTTACCAGCCATTTCATAGGTTGATTTCGAAATCCTTACCTAGTAAAAGGTTCTTACATTGATACTTTGGTTCAAAGATTATTTCTTCACCTTTAATAGTAACGAAAGACCCACAAATGGAAGAGAATAGAAGCAGCTGGAGCTCAAAACCTACAAATCATTCAAGGAATTTGCTTTGCCATTATGGATTGAGGGCTCTAATATGCACCTCGACGACACCATGGAACAAAGGAAAGAAGTTCTACGGCTGCCTAAATTACAATGAGGTATAACTCATTTAGATTTTATCTCAGATTTTTTAAAGGTAGTGGGTTATAGTAATTTGTTAGATTTTATCAAATTTTGTTACTAATTTTGGGGTTTATATTATTTGTTACAAACCAGTGGGTGTGGGTTTTTCCATTGGGTTGATGGGAATAATGGTGATCAGATTTCAAAAGTTCATCTAAAAAATGTGAATGATGAATTAATAAGTCAGAACAAGATATTGTCGATAGAAAGTAAGCAGTTGAGGATTGAAAATAAAGAATTGAAGAAATCTATTAAGGTTAATGAAATCAGTATGTTGCTCAATAAGGTTAGAAGTCAGAAAAAGAAGATGACTACATACAAAGAAATGGTGGCAAAGAGTAAAAATGATGCATGTCTGTATAAGATTATCTTAATGGCTTCATAGGTCATTTTCTTAGTGTATATTCTATCAAATAAGTATATTGATGAAATATAGTACTTCTGTTATGTTGTAATTAACCTTTAACAATATATAAATGCAAGTTTCTGCTAGCTCACTCATATTGCAAGTTTTTGTTGGCCTAAAGTTCTTGTCGTTTTGTTATGTTTGTTATTAAGATGCATAATTAAACATAAAATAGAAAGGGCAAAATATTAAACTTTAGGAATATCCACTTGTAATAGAAAAAGTACAACGAACATTTATTTTTATAGAAAGTGCAAAATGTTACAATGTTACTATTGGAAAACATTTGGCCAAAAATGGCAAAACACAATGCATTTGATAGTAGCCTACAGAAATTCAATGAACCAAAATGCACAATGTTGTTGCCTTCTAAAATGTGACAAGAAAAACATCCAAAATAACACAATCAGTGTTAATTACATCCACATTAGAATTCAAAATAACATAAACAATCTTAATTACATCCACAATAACATCAGATAGCATCATCATCATCAGGGCCTTCATCCCAAGAGAACATCAAACAGCATATGAAAACGAAAACAACAATGAATTTTTCAATTGTTATGACTCTTTCACTTTGAGGTGTTTGCTTTGGTTGGATTTTTGCCTTCTTTTTGTCTCTGATTGCATAGATGTCATCATAATCTTGCCTTTTCCTTTTTGTTCCCAACAACTCATCTCTTAGATATTATAATAGATAAAAAAAATTAGAATCTATTTGTTAGCTAATATTACATTATAGTTATAACTTTTAAGTTAAATAATTAGAGTAACATATAATACCTTGAAAAATCCAACAAGTTCATTTGCTTCCCCATCCAAGTTTACAATTTCTAGTTGATTGTTGGTAGTGGCTATGGTAATCTTCGTTGATTTGCTTGTGAAAAATCAAGAATTTCCATAAAAGGGGGATTTCGACCATGGCTAATTGGGCATGAAATTATGCTGAATTTTATGGTTTGATGGTAGAAAATCAATGTGGAAATCAAAAGAGGAAGGTTGGTGACATCGAAACCGAAAAAAGAGCTAAAACAGGAAAGTTCAGTTTTAGCACCAATCTAAATAATAATGGCTGTGCATGTGTAGTGTCATTTATGGCTGCATTTTATGGAAGTTAGTAGCTTAAAATTAAGAGGAAAAATATTGATAATTTTCAGTAAAATTATTTTGCAGTCAGGGATTAAGGATTACAATAGGCGCAACTGGAAAGTTCGGTTTCGCGAGACAAGTAAGGGAGAAGTGTGTGAGTTGTAGAGATATAGTGAATGCATGTTTTATTGAGATAAATTTTATGGAAATGTTGAGAACATGATTTGGTTTGAAACATGCATGAATTGTGGTTTAAAAGCTGGTTTATATACTGTAATTTCGGTGCAGGAGGTTAGGAATCCGCAGCCATTATGCTACCGAAAAATTTACTGAAAATATTATAAAATATTATAACTATTTTAGATGCTTGAATTTGAGTCAAATGACATATTTGGAAACCATTTATATAAATTTTCCATAAAATGGAAATTATGAGAGAAATATGAAAATTAAATATTCATGTTTTAAAATTTTACATAAGTGAGAAATTAATTATGATTTAAATGATTTAAAATATTCAAAATGAATATTTATATATTTTCTCACTTTACACATGAATATTTATCGATGATTTACTGTATTTGGAAAGGGGAAAATAAATACCTTTTTGGAAATAATTATTTAAATAAATGATTTAATTTATGAAATTTCCTTAAAGGTATTTTATGAGAAAAATGAATTGATTTTGAGACTTAGGCCTCGAGATTCATGCTTACTACTGTTACTGTTCACGTGGCTGATAGACTCGCCAAGTCATCAGTAGTCTCGGAGTCACCTGGCAAGTGCACCCGAGGACTACCCTTAGACTATGGCCATAGATCTAGACTATTTACTGTACTGTGTCCCTTAATGGATGATACTGTGTCCCTAATGGACAATTACAACATAATACCATATAGGGTGATGCCTTGTCTCAACTTACTGTTTACTGATACTGCAGTGTGAATCACTGATTTATGTTTTACTGAAACTGTGAACTACTATTTATTACTACTGAACTGTGATTCACTGTTTAGTGCTTTATCGAACTGAGAACTACAAGTTCTATTTTATTGAATTACGGTTTACGGTTACTAAACTTAGAACTACTGCTAACCGTTTTACTGAACCGTTACTGTTTACTGAAGAGAAATTACTAATTTCTGTTTACTGTAGTGTACTGTGCTTTACTGATTTCTGAACTAGAAAAGTATTGTTTACTGTTTATTGAAAGAAATGAACACCACTGTTTACTAGAGAAAAGAATGATAGAAATTATTTTTAAAAATAGAAATAATTATTATACTGTTTAATCCATTATTTGGATATTTGAAAATTACCGTAATGGATATGATTACTACGGTTTTACATCTACTGTTACTATACTGTGGGATTTAAGTGTTTCATAAATTTAAAATGTTCCAAAATGAACATTTTATTATTTCTAAAGTAAAAAGGTTTACTAAAAACCTTTCATCGTTTACTGAAATGAATTTTACTGAAAACTATCCTTCTGCACTGAACAGCATTGTGAAATACTGTTTACTGAACTGAATCGTACTGAATACTATTTATTGAACTGAGACGAGAATTAGTGTTTTACTGGGAAAGAATATTATGAAAATTATTTCTAAAATAGAAATAATTACTGAACTGTTTATCCAATGATTTGGATTCTCATAAGTTACTAAATTGAAAAGATATTTACTGTTTCTACAATTTTAAAGTGACTGTTCACTGTACTGTTGTTTCATTGTATTGTCACGTGTTTTGAAAGGGATTACTGAAAAGAAATGCTAAATGGTTTATACCATTTATTACTTATGAGAATGAAAGTTAATTTGTTTTAAAAGAAAACAAATTATTTGATTACTCCCTTTAGTCGCTATGGGTTTTCGGGACAAGACAGGTATTTCAAAATACCTTCCATGCTCCATCTGGATTTCCCGACTGACTATTGTGTCCTTCCTTACAGTGCCTAGTACATCGTTAGGAAAATAAGTGTTTTGCTGCATATAGTTTTCATTATATCAAGCAGCATACGACTCCTTTAATGGCACATGGTTCGCTCACTCCTTTATTTTCCAACATTTCATATTAATTTCAAGGATGATTTGAGAGCTTCCTCAGATAATAGAGCTATAAATTTGTACACTGGGGGAAAAGTGCGTCAATTTTAAAGGTACTGTCACATTTCTTTTATATTCAGACATATGTATACAGTACTACTTTATTGTAAAATAGAAACAGGGGATGTAAAGTGTAAGGAATATTGTAAAAATTTTATATTTCGAATTCATTAAATAAATAAATGTTTATCGAAATTATTACTGTATTGTTCAAGTGTTAAAAGCATCACAGACAGCCCAACCGAGAAAAATTGTGTAAAATTGAGTAAATATTGGGTGCTCAGACTATTACAACTTGTTGTTTTAAAGGTGGAAATCAGACATTGGCTTTTAAAACCAGGCTTTATAATAAATTAATTTACAGCATCAAAATCAAAATAGTTATAGAATGAAGTATAAAGTAATAATTAATATCATTACTATTCAACTTATATTTAATATTTGCAATCTTGTCTTCTCATTAGGATATATGTAAAATTTTAAAACATGAATATTTTAATTTTCATATTTCTCTCACAATTTCCATTTTATGGAAAATTTATATAAATGGTTTCCAAATATGTCATTTGACTCAAGTTCAAACATCTAAAATATTTATAATATTTTAGAATATTTTCAGTAAATTTTCCAGCAGCATAACGTCTGCGGATTCCTAACCTCCTACACCGAAATTATAGTATATAAACCAGCTTTTCAACCACAATTCATGCATGTTTCAAACCAAATCATGCTTCCAACATTTTCATAAAATTCATCTCAACAAAACATGCATTCATTATATCTCTACTACTCACACTTCTCCCTTACCTATCTTATGAAACCGAGCTTCCTAATTACTCCAGACGAAATCCTTAATTCTCGGCTGCAAAATAATTTTATCAAAAATTATTAATAATTTTCCTCTAAATTTTTAAGCCACTAACTTCCATAAAATGCAGCCACTAATTATCATAACATATGCACAACCAGTATTATTTACACTAGTGCTAAAACTGAACTTTCTAGTTTTAGTTCCTTTTTCGGTTCCAATTTCACCAACTTTCCTCTTTTGATTCTTATATTAATTTTCTATTATCAAACTATAATTTACAACATGAATTCATGCTTAACCATGTCATGGCCGAACCCTCATTATTGCCATTTCCTTGATTTTAAATCTTTTCTTTAATTTCTTGTTTCCAATTGGTAGGTTTTTGTCCACGTGAACCTTTCCCTCTTATTTTCCCACATGATTCATAAAATTCTCCTACCCTCTCATGCCAACCAAAACCCCCCTTCACTAGTTAAATTTTGATTCTCAACCTTTTCATAATTCCAAGCTTTCTCTTCATATTATTCATATTCTTTTACCTATTTCTCATCATCTTTACACAATTTCCAGCAAGATTTCTTACTTGTTCTCATTTATATCAAAATCCCATCTTGCTCTAATTTCATCTTCTAATGAGGCTTAACAAAAAACCAAGTCTATAACCATGATTCTCATGTTAAGAAACATAGAATTTCACCATTTAATATGAAGAAAACTATAGAATTATAGAAACTCACCTTAACCGAATTGCCCACTCCAAAACAGAATTTTTTTTTGCCTCACGTCAGTCCCACTTTACTTGTTTCTTAGCTATTCAAATGATGGAGGAAAGGTTGATGGGGAAGGGTTAGATGGTTAGCTATTAAGAGGATATAATTATGCTGATTTTCCTTGGAAGAACCGAAGCCAAAACAGAACACACAATGCAATACCAAACTGATTTCTCGTGGAACAGCAGGGGAATCGGTAAGGAGATAAAAATTTTGCTGAAGTTTACTCTCTTTAGTCTTCCATTTATTCAAGACATCCAATAGGAGTTTGCCACCTTTTTACTTATCCATTTTCCTTCATCATTTTATGTCTTATTAAGCATTAAAAATGGCTAGCAATAGCAGTAAAAAGGAACGGTTAAGGGAGCTTGCTTGGCTGTTGGGTTTGACCAAGTTTTTTTTTTCTCCTTTTTGTAGGCTTCATCTAATGAAATTTATTCACATGTTAATTTGTTAACTTATCTTCCTTTTTGTATTATTTATAATGCATTTTATTCTATGAAATTTACGGTTCAATTCCTTTAAAAATCTCTAGCTGGGTACGGTACTATGGCAGCAAGATTGGCGTACTGTCCAATTGTCTTGGCTGCACGTTTCTTGATTCATTTTGCCTCTCCCAAGGCATACTTCAGCCAATAATTTTCAGCCATATTGCCAATTAATAAATTTCCTCTTTATCTATCATCATCATCCGATTTTACACCATAAAATTTGCAACACAATTGCGTCCAACCGTGTATCATAACAACAACCAAATTGTTACACGGTTTGCACTTTGCTTCTCATCTCCTTTAATATATTCCACCAATAAAATTTAATCACTTGTCCAATATATAAATTTTCCTCTCTTATAATTCATTTATTTGTATATTATACCATGAAAATATCACTCCCATTTATAATTTTCTGATTTCTTTTCTTCCTTTATTATATACCTTCAATTCATCATATAATATTCATTTCAACTCTTATACACCATATTATAATTTTTAATTCCAATAATTCCATAATTTAAAGTGAAAATCCATATTCAATATTCATTTAATTCCACTAAATAATTTATTTCCACTATCAACCATTTACAAATATGGTGCATAGTGTTATAAAATTGGGTCTCACAATATATCCCCATGCCTTACATTATCTTTTTCCCTCTAGGACCAACTGCACCTATTTTTTCTTTGCCTTTACCAGGATTAATCCATGATGGTCTTGGTTGTATTGATGGTTCTTCTCGTGTTAGGGATGATCTCCCTTTTGCTGTTGACATTTGTGAAGTGTAGCTGGTATTGTTGCTGGTAGATGGACATTTTGGGGCACTTGAACTATTGATGCTTCGACAGGTTGAGGCACTTGGTCAACTTGGGTGGCCTGAACAGTAGGGGAGGGTTGATCACTTTGGGAGGCCTGAATAGTTGTGAGCCTTGAACATTTAGGAAGGCTTGAACACTTGGGAGCCTTAGACATTCTGGATGGCTTGAACACCTGGGGAGCCTTAAACATTTTGGGAGGTTTGCACACTTGGGGTGGCCTGAATAGTGGAGGAGGCTTGGCCACTTGGACTTCTCCCTCTTGAACCTCTACCCCTTGAACCTTTCCCTCTTAAACCTTCATCCATTGCTATAAGTGTAACTATAGGTGTAGGTGTTCTTGTCAAGTCTTCTGGTGGCACATAATCTATGCATATGCCTATATTCTATTACAAGGAAGTGAGTAAGCAAAGTAAAACATGATTATAGCAACATGTCAAAGATTGAAAAGTGAAGCTTTGTGAGATCCCCAATTTCCATGTAATTCCTCCATGTTTGTAAAGTATTTCAATCAAGATGATTAAATAAATATGAAGTTTAATGTATGAATGATGTATACATGATGTATGTAATATGGAAGAAATAATAAAGTTGGATGTCAATAAGTCAAATGATTTATTAGGTTGATATCAGAAAAATATTAAGAGTATGAGACAAGAAATTAAATCAGAAATTTAATTGGAGATTAAATGGATGAGTCATATGGAAGATGAATTAAATGGTCAAATGGGTCAAAGAGGGTCAAATGGATTGGCTGAGATGATTAAAGGGATGAGCATGCAATTAATGCAAGTGCATGACTCATCACCCCCATCAGCCATCACCCAACGTCAGCTTCTCTTCCCAGCTCTCCCTCTCGTGCCATCTCCAATCTTCCAAGTTTCCATTCTAAGTTCCTTGACAAACCCCCTCACTCTTCCACCAATTCACTAAGTTCGTAGAACGAAAAATAATCCTTGTCGTTAGACTAGGTGATATCCAAAGTTTGATAGGTTAATTCCAAGTATTGGAAGAGATCTCAAGTTTTGAGATTTTGGTCTCTAGTAAAGGTAAGAGAAGAAAATGATTTAGTCAATTTCGTTAATGGATTTGAGTTGTACTGAGTTGATATGGTATGTGTATGTAGTTTAATTTAAGGTTTGATGTGGTATGATGATTTCAGATTTGAAGGAGTGAAAGCTAGGGTTGACGTGCCAAGTGATTTCGCGTTCCCGAAGAAATCGAGGTAAGGAATTTATGTAACGGACGTAAGGCGGCTATGTCCGCATGTTTTACCATGTTTTTATGTGGTTTGGAGAGAAGTATCAGTTGATTTGTGCAGGAAAAGGTGCATTTTCGGACTTGTCTCCTAGTACCAATTAGGCTAGGGGCAGCCGACTGCCCTAAAGGGAAGTCGACTGCCTAGAGACAACCAAAACGTCGTTTTTCGAAAACCGATGCAAACCAGTCGACTGCTATTTACCCAGAAGCATTTTGTTTCAAACCAGTTGACTGCTATATAGACTAGTCGACTGCTATTTGCCAAATTGCATTCTGTTTCAAAACCAGCCGACTGCCTATATGACCAGTCGACTGCTAATTTTCCAGAAGTATTCTGTTTCAAAAACAGTCGACTGCTATATGAACCAGTCGACTGCTATTTCTTAAGAAGCATTCTGTTTGAAAACCAGTCGACTGCTATATGGACCAATCGACTGCCCTCATGTATTTTCAAAGATGAAAATATCGAAATTTTAAATGAAATTAATTTCGATAAAAGAAGTTATGAAGGAGCAGTCGACTGCCCTATAAGACCAGTCGACTACCATATATGAAAGGAGCTTTCAAAGCTTATTTGATTTAAACACAAAAGTGTTTTCTGAAAAAGTATATTATAAATGTTTTGAGACTATGGACTGCGTAATGATTATGCATTTCTGATAGCTGAGAGTGTGAGACCCAGTTATTTTGTACTGTATATGTACATTTATCCGATTAATTGTCAATAAAGGAATTATTGATAATATTTTTCGTAATTAAAAATGGAGGAAAGATGTCTCTCACATGAAAAAAAAAATTTTAGGTTAGATGAAATTATAAGTATGAAAAATGAAATACAAGGATGGAATAAAAATCATAAAAGAAATTAGAGAATTAAGTGAAATTAATTTTTCATAAAATTAAATGTTGGTTAAATTGATCAAAAAGGGATCAAATAATTAACCAAATACATTAAAATAATGTTATAGTTTACAAAATTCTGGTGTGGAAAATCAGAATTATTATGGTGGCATAAAAAAAAAAGAAAAAATTAAACAAATAAAATAGGCAAAATACATTTTTATAATTATAGGAAAATGTTATTAATTAAATTAAATGTTGGCCAATGGAATAAAGCCAACACATGTCACTTTCTCCTCTTAATTTCCAGCCATCGTGATCTTCATCTTCAGATCATCATCACCGAAAATTTGCTGCTCTGTTTTGGGTTCATCGTGTAGTCTTCCCTCCAAAGCAGAATTTCCATTTTCTTCAGCAAAACACTTACACTTCTTGAGGAAAATAAACCCTTACCTCACAAGCTTCCAAAACCCTCAAAGAAGTCAACTCAAAACCCTCAAAGGGAAGCAGAATCACGTGGCCAGATTTCTGTTCAGTACAGGTAAAGATTCAGCAGTAATTTTTGAGCTCTTTATTCTTTAATTTTTGGCTTTAAAGATCAAGATTATTATGTTTATAACTTTTATTTGAAATAATAGCATGCATAAGTTAAGTATGGTTTCGGTTGTGAGGGTTAGAAGAAGGAAGAGGGTGTTTGATGATGATGATTCACGTGAGGAAAACAAGCTGAGTATAAAAACGTAAATGGATAGAATTTATATGATCAGTCAAGAAATGTTTGAACTTAGTTTGAGGCAGGGATCTACGTGAATCATAGGAGAAAAGATGACCATGTGGAAAAAGGATGCAAAGTTTGCATTTTGGGTCAAAAATTGTGGTGATGGAAGAAATAGACTGGCTGCTGTACAGCCGTACGTGGGAAAGAAAATGAGGTGGTTCGGTGCAGCCAAAATGGGAAGAAAATTGAGAAGGGCTTGGTTGACTTTGAGTGTGTGAAGGCTGAACTTTTGGCAGCTTAGAATGTACTAAGTGTGGTTATATTACAGAGACTAATGAGAACCAACGTAGGCTGAAATAGAAATGAAAGAGTAAGCTGTCAGTTTGGACAGGAACGTCAGGAAAGAATGGAAAAAGAAATAAAATAAAAATAAAAAAAATAAAAAGAAAAGAAACAAGAAAAAGGGCTTAGGGGTTGACTTGATTAAATGATAGAATATGATGTCTATTAAATTGATATATATATATATATATATATATATATATATATCTTAAAGGAATTAAGCACCTAAACCACATAAGGCCATTCGGCCATGATGGTGAATAAGGAAGAAGTAACGTCAAGGGTGTGAAAAGTTGAGGAAGATGATTGACTTAAAGAACTAAAATTATACAAGAATAAAACCAATAAAGTACAATGAGAAATATAAGTCATAAGCCAAATAGGCTCATGCATGAAAATGATCACTTGGTTATTAAACTAAGATGATGAATGTGACATGGAGAAGGGGCAAATAATGTCAAAATAGAAAATAGAAAGTAAATGAAATATTCATTTACTATGGAAAGATTATAGGAATTTTAATATTCTAGAAAAAGATAATTCAACCAAGAGTAAATAAGTAAAGGAAAATTATGCGTTTTATACCGAATATTGATTTTATTAAATTGTATTTTTGCAGTTTATAATTCGGTGACACAAGAGGCATAGCGGTGCAATTTAAAGCATCTTCTACAGTGTATCAAGGTAAGGGATGCATGTGCAGCACTGTAAGGATATTCAGTCTGCATGATTTTAATTTCAAAATATTTTATGGAAATATTTTATGAAATTATTATGATGAATGATTGGTTGGAATTTGGAATGAAGTACTGGCTGGAAATTATAAACTGTATTTTCCGTGCAGGAGGCTAGCCAATCGGCAGCCGTTATACTGCCGAAAAATTATCGAAAATTATTGAAAATTTCCAGAAAATTTATAAAATCATAATAAATGATTTTATTTAAAAAAAACGATTTCCAACCACGAAAATAGAGAAAATGATTATTTTTCATAAAACATGAATATAACGAAATTCATTTTAAAATATTCATGTTTTCGAAATGGATGATAATGAGATCACCGAAAATCCTCTCGATATATGAATTATATGTGATATGAAATGGAAAATGAAAAAGGGTTAAAGAGAATATTTTATGAAAGTTTTCTAAATATTCTCTCGATATATGAATTATACGTAATATGAAATGAAAAATGAAAAATGGATAAAGTGAATATTTTATAAATATTTTCTTAAATATTCACTTGATTTATTATATAACCTTTATGATTTTAGTTATGAAATTTTATTTTTATAAATTCCATAAAGGTTTTCAGATGATGAAAAATACGGTTTTGAGACTAGTTGGCATCTTATCATGCTGATATGTGATATGTGACATGTAATATGTGATATGTGATATGTGATATGTAATCCCGGCCGACACCTGATCAGTGATCCGCCGAGGACAATTATATAGACTATGGCCATAGATCTGACATGATTATTTTATACCCTTCGGGGTCTATAGCATGATACGAGTAACGACCCAGTGGACAGGCTGGGCGTGCCTCAGTCTCCATATATGAAAATGTTTTATATGATATGTGATATGTGAAATGTAAATGTTTTACATGATATGTGACAAGTTAAATGAAAGAGATTTACAGCATTTTACAAAATGCTTATTTCAGTACTGATTTTAGTACTACGAGATGATTTTCATATGACATATGATATGAACATGTAATATGTCTTCAAAAGGAATAAGAGTTTATAAGTCTAATATTCTTCTATGATTTTAAATTGAATATTAGACTATATGTGACATGAATATGTAATTTGTTTTAAAAAGGGAAGAGGAGGAAAATAAATCTAATATTCTTATTTTTAAACTTTAAATTGAATATTAGATTTAAATGATTTATATGTTATACGAAAAGGAAATTATAGCTTATTTCGCTATTTAAAGTACTGTACTAATTATGATTGTACAGTAAAATATGAAATGAGTTTAAATGAGAACGAGGATGATTTAACTAATATTCTATTCAAGGAATATAGGAATATTAGTTATTTTATTTAAATGCTTTATTTTATATAAGCATTAGAATATGGAAATGATATGAAATGAAAAGGTAAAAGGATATAAATTTCAAACGAAAAGAAATTTATTACTCTCTACAGTTGCTTCTAGGTTCCGAAATAAGATAGGTATTTCAAAATATCTACCTTACTCCATCCGGATCCCTAGCTGACTGTAGTATCATTCCTACATGTGAGCCTAGAGCACATAGTAAAAATGAAAAAGTTTTTCAGCATATAGATAGCTGAGTATCAAGTGAGGCATATAATTCCCTTACTGAGCCGTGGTTTGCTCACCCCTTAATTTTAACATTTCAGGTTTTCGAAGACTGAGAGTCCAGCACTTAAAGGATTTTCGACTGCGCATTTGGGGACGATGCGACAGGTCGATTTATTTAATAAGGAATGATCATTTATTTTCTGTATTTAGACTTATCGCCAGTACTACTTTCTTATGAAGTAGAAATCGGGGATGTAATTCATATTATAATTTAATATGAAATTGTGTATATGTAAAAGAAAAGTAAAGTATCACAGACAGCCCGACCAAATAAGATGTATAAAATAAGGTGAAAAATAGGGTCACGGGCTGTGACAGAGAGACTCTGATCAAGTCCTCAGTAATATGTATGTTAAGCGAGGAACCCTAGTCCGGTCTTCAAGGCCATAAGTGACACCTGACTAGTGCTCACTGTGGTATTATTAAGGCAGGAGAGAATCCCTGACCTCTACATGGTATGCCAATGTACTAATGCATGATTAGAGTCATATAAATGGGTATAAAGGATTTATATGACGACTCAATCGCTTAAATACTGTACATAGTCTCCATCCTATTTCAAAGGATATACGATGTACGTTTTAAGTACAAGATGTATGTTTTAAAGTATGTATGATGTATGATGTTTTAAAGAAAGATATACGAAGTATGATGATTTAAATGTGATGCATGTTTTATAAGTATGCTATTTTAAAGAAGCATACAAAGTATGTTTGCCATGTCAATTGAAATAAATATGCATGGTTGCAAACAATGCATGAAAGATGTTTATGATGCATGCTTTATAATGCTTTACATGACATTATAGAGCCAAGTAGAAAAAATGCATATAGAGGCATAGCACGCTCTTTTACGTATTTTTCTTACTGAGCGTAAACTCACCCTTTTACGACCATTTTTCCTACAGATTACCTGAAGTGAATCCCGCTCCGACTAGAGGAGTTTGTTTTTGAAGAATCGAAGTGTACCTTCTCGATACGCTTCCCAATTAGTATAGAAGGTATACTTATATGTTTATGTATAGCAACGTTTAATTCAGCTACGGTACAGTACAAGTAGAAATTTATGTATATAAGACGTCGGGGATGTAAGTTAAGATAATGTATGAGATCCTGTGGAAATGGAATGATATTTATATATATCATTTTTATGCTTATGGAAATTGAATAAAAATTTTATGAGCTGTTAAATAATTAGCTTAAGAATAAGGAAAGAGTGACACTGGATGAACTAAATCTAAAAGAAGAAGGAAAAGGATAAGAGATAAGATGGAGTGACGAGGACGTCACAGAGTGGTATCAGAGCAGTTTAGATTGAGGTTTGTCAGTGTCAAGAAGTTAGAAATAGAGTATATCCCCAATTGTACTGTACTCGTCTGAATATACATGTATAGTATAGCTGTTTATGGTTATACTAAAGAGCTCAATGATGACTATATTTACAGTATGAGCTCACGAAGAAGAGGTACAAGAAGAGGAAGAGGACGGGGTCGTGAAGAACAGCCCCTAGTTCCGCCTCCTCATTCATCTCCACCCCACAACCCGAATACAAGGCTAGCTAAAATGGAGAAGCACATGGAGAATATGGCCACAATGTTTACACAGTTTATGTCTAACTTCCCGAATGTGGCCGAAAATACCCAAGCAGCTACACCTGGAGTTACTCCTACAGAAGTAACCCCACCAGCCCCAACTACGGGAAGGCGGGATCCTAGAGCCTATTGTAGTGTGTCACTAATAAAAGAATTTAAAAAGTTGGATCCGCCCAAGTTTAAGGGGGAAAGAGATCTGCTGACCGCAGAGAATTGTATGAAAGCGGTCTTGAAATCCTTCGAGTATATGCCCTGCTCCGAAAGGGAGAAAGTAGGATTGGCTGCCTATCTATTAGTGGATGATGCTGAGCATTGGTGGCAAGCTACTCGGACCGTGTTAGAGGCTCGATATGATGAGGTTACGTGGGATCGATTTGTGGAAGCTTTCAATGAGCAGTACATCCCACGCACGGATCGGAATAGATTGAAGATTGAGTTTTTGAGTTTGACTCAAGGTACGATAACGGTAAACCAATATGAATCAAAGTTTATTAAATTGAGTAGATTTGATCCAGAGGTCCTCAGAGATGAAGGACACAAGATCTATAGGTTCATCGAGGGATTGAAGTCCCCGATTAGATCTAAACTGTATCCGATGGATATCACCACATATGGAGAAGCTGTCCGTAAGGCTCAGTTGTGTGAGCAAGACTATGATCTGCATCATGCTGACTTCCGAGCTAAAGGTAGAGGCAAGGAACCGATGAAGCGGAAGTCGGATGAGAAAGCTCTGAGTGATAGGTATCCATTCCGGAGAAGTAGACGATTAGAAGGAGTTTCTATAGGTAAGTAAAGTATAGAAAGACAATCTTTAAATTAATCTAATGGTTATATGGAATTATATTGAAATTGAAGTTATGATGACAATGATATAGGTACTCCTAGAGCTACCGGGATCAAGATAAGTGATGAGCGATCCCGAAATCCAGTTGGAAGTACCGCTAGCTCACTGAAGAGTACGATGCAAAGATGTGAGCAATGCGGGAAGTTTCACATATCACAGCCATGTCGATTGGCGAGTGGCGCTTGCTTTAGATGTGGAGAGAAAGGACACATGATTAGGGATTGCCCTCAGAGAGACCCGAGGATGCTTGATGAATCTGATAAGACCCCTAAATCGTAATCTAAGGCCACTGCTACCGAGAAGGGAAAGAAAGCTGCGACCCAAGGACGAGTGTTTGCCATCGATGAAGAATCTGCCGATGCCTCGTCCAAAGTGATTAAAGGTACAATTTACTTGTTTAATATAAGTGTCATAGCATTGTTTGATCCAGGCTCTACGCATTCATTTGTGTCTCCTAGGATTGCTATGAAAATACCAGTTGAGCCTGAGACTTTATAACACTTATTAAGGATAAGCACACCTCTTAAGGAATCACAAATGACGGAGTTACCGTATAGAAACTGTAAATTACGGGTAGGAGAAAGAGAATCAATAGCTGACCTAATCCTACTAAATATGTATGGGTTTGATATTATTTTGGGTATGGATTGGTTAGCTAAGAATCATGTTATATTAGGCTGTTATGCTAAGAGTGTAACATTCTCTTCACCCGTTAACTATATTGTAAACTTTGCAAGTGATTAATATGAAAGCATGTTTGAATTTGATTTGGTTACAAATGAAAGTAATGGATAATGTATATGATGATGTGAAGGATTTATTGCTTATGTGGAGGACGTAGATCAGAAACGTCCCGGACTCAATGATATTCCTGTAGTCCGAGATTTTCCCGAGGTGTTTCCGGATGATCTTCCAGGACTTCCTCCGGATAGGGAAGTGGAGTTTACGATTGATCTAGTGCCGGGGACTGAGCCCATTTCAAGAGCTCCCTACCGGATGGCTTTGGTAGAATTGGAAGAATTGAAGAAGTAGCTTCAGGAGTTGCTAGACAAGGGATTCATACGACCCAGCGTATCCCCTTGGGGTGCTCCTGTGCTTTTTGTCAAGAAGAAGGACGGTAGTATGAGGTTGTGCATCGACTACCGGTGGTTGAATAAAGTGACAATCAAGAATAAGTATCCTCTTCCCAGGATAGATGACCTCTTTGATCAGCTAAAGGGTGCACAAGTCTTCTCTAAGATAGACTTGAGATCGGGATATCATCAGTTGAAGATCCGAGATGAAGATATCCCTAAGACTGCGTTCAGGACACAGTATGGTCACTATGAGTTTCTAGTGATGCCGTTTGGTCTGACCAATGCACCTGCAGCCTTTGCGAACTTGATGAATGATGTATTCAAGGCATACTTGGACCAGTTTGTCATTGTCTTCAATGATGACCTCTTAGTGTACTCGAGGTCATGGGAAGAACATGAGTAGCATTTGAGGATTGTTTTGGAGACCCTCAAGGATAGAGGATTATATGCCAAGCTAAGTAAGTGTGATTTCTGGTTGAATCAGATCTCCTTCCTAGGTCACATTATCAGTAAAGATGGAGTCTCGGTTGATCCATCGAAGATTGAAGCGGTGGTTCAATGGGAGAGACTGAAGACAGTGACGGAGATTAGGAGTTTCTTGGGTTTAGCTGGCTACTATAGAAGGTTTGTAGAGGGTTTCTCGAAGCTAGCTGCTCCATTGATGCGCTTGACGCTCAAGGAAGTGAAGTACGAGTGGAATGAAGCATGTGAGAGTAGCTTCCAAGAGTTGAAGCACAGGCTGATGACTGCACCGATTCTCACCATCTGTAGTGGTACAGGTGGATTTGCAGTGTATAGTGATGCCTCAGGGCAAGGTTTGGGATGCGTGTTAATGCAACATGGTAAGGTAGTAGCCTATGGTTCTAGACAATTGAAGGACCATGAGAAGAACTACCCGACTCACGATTTAGAGCTAGCTGCAGTAGTGTTTGCCTTGAAGATATGGAGGCATTACTTATATGGTGAGAGATTTCAGATTTTTACGGATCACAAAAGTCTGAAGTATTTGTTCTCTCAAAGAGAATTAAACATGAGACAAAGAAGATGGCTCGAGCTCCTAAAAGACTACGATTGTGAGATCTTGTACCACCCGGGGAAAGCAAATGTGGTGGCGGATGCTTTGAGCCGGAAGCATGTAAGTATGGTGTCTTATATGATGATAAAAGAGCATGAACTAATTGAGCAATTTACAAGCCTCAACCTTAATGTTATGTCTAATGAGCAAATTGGAATGATGGCTAGTTTGAGGATTGAGCCAGATTTGATGGATAGAATCCGAAGTGCTCAAAAGGAAGATGATAGATGCATTGAGGCTATGAATCAGATGCAATCAGGTATGACCTCAGAATTTGATGTTAGTAATGATGGAATTTTGAGGTTTAAAAGTCGTATATGTGTTCCTAATGATGACGAGTTGAAGAAGCTGATTTTGACTGAAGCACATGCCACTAAGTACACGTTGCACCCAGGAAATACGAAGATGTATCATAATCTTCGCAAAGTGTATTGGTGGAATGGCATGAAGAGAGACATAGCTGATTTTGTAGCAAAATGTCTCACATGTCAACAGGTCAAGGTAGAGCACCAAAAGCCAGCGGGATTACTGCATCCTCTACCTATACCTATGTGGAAGTGGGAACACATTACGATAGACTTTATTATGGGATTGCCTAGAACCAAGAGGAATCATGATGGTATTTGGGTAATCGTCGATAGATTGACGAAGTCAGCTCACTTCCTGCCTATGAGGTCAACAGATACACTCAATGCTTTGGCAGATATGTATGTGAGAGATGTTGTAAGACTACATGGTGTTCCAGTGAGCATCACTTCTGATAGAGATTCCAGGTTTACTTCCCATTTCTGGGAACATTTTCAAGAAGCCATGGGATCTAAGTTGAATTTCAGCACAGCTTTTCATCCGCAGACTGATGGACAGCCCGAGCGCACGATTCAGACGCTCGAGGATATGTTGAGAGCCTGTGCTATGGACTTTAAAGGCTCCTGGGATGACCATCTGCCATTGGCTGAGTTCGCGTACAATAATAGCTATCATGCAAGCATCGGGATGGCACCATATGAAGCTTTGTATGGAAGAAGGTGTCGATCTCCTATTGGGTGGGAAGAAGAGGGCGAACGTAAATTATTGGCTCCAGATCTAGTCGAGCAAGCATCAGAAGATGTTAAGTTGATTTGTCAGAGGCTTAAGACAGCTCAGAGTAGACAAAAGAGCTATGCAGATGCTCGACGGAGGCCACTTGAGTTCATGGTTGGAGATTATGTATTTCTGAAAGTTTCTCCATCCAAAGGGATTATGAGATTTGGCCGACGAGGTAAGTTAAGTCCTCGTTACATCGGCCCATTTGAGGTCTTAGATCGAGTAGGAGATGTTGCCTATAGATTGGTATTGCCTCCGAAGCTATCGAGAGTACATAATGTGTTTCATGTATCGATGCTTCAGAAATATAATCCGGATCCGTTGCATGTCATTGAGTATGAGCCCTTGGAAATAAGGGAAGATATGAGCTATGTAGAGAAGCCGATTCGGATTTTAGAAAGAAAAGAGAAAGTTTTGAGGTCTAAGACGATCTCGTTAGTGAAAGTTCTCTGGCAATACCATATGATGGAAGAAGCTACATGGGAGCTAGAGAGCTTAATGAAGGAAAGGTATCCATAATTATTTACATGACAAGTAAGGCAAATTTGGAGGACCAAATTTTCTAAGGTGGGGAGGATGTGAGATCCCCAATTTCCATGTAATTCCTCCATGTTTGTAAAGTATTTCAATCAAGATGATTAAATAAATATGAAGTTTAATGTATGAATGATGTATACATGATGTATGTAATATGGAAGAAATAATAAAGTTGGATGTCAATAAGTCAAATGATTTATTAGGTTGATATCAGAAAAATATTAAGAGTATGAGACAAGAAATTAAATCAGAAACTTAATTGGAGATTAAATGGATGAGTCATATGGAAGAGGAATTAAATGGTCAAATGGGTCAAAGAGGGTCAAATGGATTGGCTGAGATGATTAAAGGGATGAGCATGCAATTAATGCAAGTGCATGACTCATCACCCCCACCAGCCATCACCCAACGTCAGCTTCTCTTCCCAGCTCTCCCTCTCGTGCCATCTCCAATCTTCCAAGTTTCCATTCTAAGTTCCTTGAAAAACGCCCACTCTTCCACCAATTCACTAAGTTCGTAGAACGAAAAATAATCCTTGTCGTTAGACTAGGTGATATCCAAAGTTTGATAGGTTAATTCCAAGTATTGGAAGAGATCTCAAGTTTTGAGATTTTGGTCTCTAGTAAAGGTAAGAGAAGAAAATGATTTAGTCAATTTCGTTAATGGATTTGAGTTGTACTGAGTTGATATGGTATGTGTATGTAGTTTAATTTAAGGTTTGATGTGGTATGATGATTTCAGATTTGAAGGAGTGAAAGCTAGGGTTGACGCGCCAAGTGATTTCGCGTTCCCCAAGAAATCGAGGTAAGGAATTTATGTAACGGACGTAAGGCGGCTATGTCCGCATGTTTTACCATGTTTTTATGTGGTTTGGAGAGAAGTATCAGTTGATTTTGTGCAGGAAAAGGTGCATTTTCGGACTTGTCTCCTAGTACCAATTAGGCTAGGGGCAGCCGACTGCCCTAAAGGGAAGTCGACTGCCTAGAGACAACCAAAACGTCGTTTTTCGAAAACCGATGCAAACCAGTCGACTGCTATGTAAGCCAGTCGACTACTATTTACCCAGAAGCATTCTGTTTCAAACCAGTCGACTGCTATATGGACCAGTCGACTGCTATTTGCCAAATTGCATTCTGTTTCAAAACCAACCGACTGCCTATATGACCAGTCGACTGCTAATTTTCCAGAAGTATTCTGTTTCAAAAACAGTCGACTGCTATATGGACCAGTCGACTGCTATTTCTTAAGAAGCATTCTGTTTGAAAACCAGTCGACTGCTATATGGACCAGTCGACTGCCCTCATGTATTTTCAAAGATGAAAATATCAGAATTTTAAATGAAATTAATTGCGATAAAAGAAGTTATGAAGGAGTAGTCGACTGCCCTATAAGACCAGTCGACTGCCATATATGAAAGGAGCTTTCAAAGCCTATTTGATTTAAACACAAAAGTGTTTTCTGAAAAAGTATATTATAAATGTTTTGAGACTATGGACTGCGTAATGATTTATGCATTTCTGATGGCTGAGAGACTCTGATCAAGTCCTCAGTAATATGTATGTTAAGCGAGGAACCCTAGTCCGGTCCTTAAGGCCATAAGTGACACCTGACTAGTGCTTACTGTGGTATTATTAAGGCAGGAGAGAATCCCTGACCTCTACATGGTATGCCAATGTACTAATGCATGATTAGAGTCATATAAATGGGTTAAAGGATTTATATGACGACTCAATCGCTTAAATACTGTACATAGTCTCCATCCTATTTCAAAGGATATACGATGTACGTTTTAAGTACAAGATGTATGTTTTAAAGTATGTATGATGTATGATGTATGATGTTTTAAAGAAAGATATACGAAGTATGATGATTTAAATGTGATGCATGTTTTATAAGTATGCTATTTTAAAGAAGTATACAAAGTATGTTTGCCATGTCAATTGAAATAAATATGCATGGTTGCAAACAATGCATGAAAGATGTTTATGATACATGCTTTATAATGCTTTACATGACATTATAGAGCCAAGTAGGAAAAATGCATATAGAGGCATAGCACGCTCTTTTACGTATTTTTCTTACTGAGCGTAAACTCACCCTTTTACGACCATTTTTCCTACAGATTACCTGAAGTGAATCCCGCTCCGACTAGAGGAGTTTGTTTTTGAAGAATCGAAGTGTACCTTCTCGATACACTTCCCAATTAGTATAGAAGGTATACTCATATGTTTATGTATAGCAACGTTTAATTCAGCTACGGTACAGTACAAGTAGAAATTTATGTATATAAGACGTCGGGGATGTAAGTTAAGATAATGTATGAGATCCTGTGGAAATGGAATGATATTTATATATATCATTTTTATGCTTATGGAAATTGAATAAAAATTTTATGAGCTGTTAAATAATTAGCTTAAGAATAAGGAAAGAGTGACACTGGATGAACTAAATCTAAAAGAAGAAGGAAAAGGATAAGAGATAAGATGGAGTGACGGGGACGTCACAAGCTTACTATCACTGTAGGTCCAAGATCTATAGGATCATTTCTTCTACATCAACATTTGCTGCTAGTTGAGATGAATCAATATTTCAAGTATCTTAATTGGATTCCATCTACAAAAAAGTGATATATTAATATTAAAATATTACCCAATTAACTAATAAAACTTACTTACATTCTACTTGTTTTTGTTTGCACACTTTGCGTGTTATGCCTTATTTGGAAGCATTTTTGACACCTCATCTTCTCCCTCTTCTTGATAATTTATATCCATTGTCCTCACCCTCTTCCCTGATTTTATTTTTTTTGCCTACCAGACATGTTTCTGGGGATGGGTGGATCAATAGGACCCAAATTTATCTCTAGCCAAAACCTTTCACCTACTAGTGGTTGTGGTACACAACAATATAACTTTTCATACTTTTCTTTCTTGTAAATATCTAACACATAGTCTTCAACCATTTCCTTCCTAAACAAAATAACATAAACTGCATGTGGGCATGGCATATCAGTCAAATCCCATGACCTATCAGTGCACTTACAACTACTGACATCAACAACAAATGTATATCCATTAAAAAAAACTTCACACCCTTCTGAACCATTCCATCTAACATTGCAAGCACTCAATTCTTTATTTTCTTGTATTTTCTCACAAATCTTTGGATAGAGTAAAGAATTCCAAGCTGAACATTTTCTCTTGTTAATGACTATTCTATTCATGAAATAATGCCTAATTTCCTTAAACATAGAAATAATAGATATATTCCTACCCTTTATAATAGCTGCATTAAATGCTTCAGCCAATTGTTATCCACCATATCAGAATGACATCTACTGGAGAAGAATACCCTAGACTAGTGTTATTGGTTTTTGTTCAAAATGCTTACTAAAGCAGAACTCTTCAAAGCACTAAGTTCTTTTGCATTGCTCTTAAAGTATGCCTCATTTATAAACTTACAACATGCCTAGAAACGAATATGCAAATCATTACCTCGATTCTTCTTTTCCAATTTGCGAAGTAATGTCGAGCACAAAACCTATACTTAATCTTTAGCAATAAAGAGGTTATCTCATCCCTCAAACCCTGTATCAAAATAAAAACAAAAAATGTTATAAACAAATATGCGGGCAAATAATAAAACAATAATAACTCAACAGTACATTTTTTATACCCTTTACTTATCACTCATGAAAGTGAATTCATCACCATCTCCAAATTGAAGATGAGCTTGGAGATTTTCAAGAAACCATCTCCAGGTGTACTTATTCTCCACTTCTACCACAACTCATGCAATAGGATGTATTTGTTCATTACCATCTCGGCCTATAGGTGCTAACAGTTCAACTTTAAAGGGTTCCTTCAAGAAACACCCATCCAAGTGCACAATAGGCCTAAAATACTCCCTAAACCCATACTTAGTACCAAAGCAAACATAAAGTCTTCTAAATCTAGAGGTTTCTATTGGAGTAAGCCTTTCTACCGTAAGCTCAACATGAAAGCCATCATTTGTCTTCCTCAAAGCATGTGTATAGTCAAACAACCTATTGAACTTATACATTACTCTGCCATTTATCTTCTCCATAGCCCATTTTCTAGCTTTGCTACAAACAATCAAATTGATATAAACTTTTAACTCTTCCTTAGCAAGCCTTTTCGTGTCAATCAACTTTAACTTAGGAATTATTCTCAGCTTATCAAGAAAATGCTTTCCTACAAACTTATAATTTGCTCTTGAGTTTGTAAAATCAATGGAACAATTTTACCTATTAACAAATGTTTTAATCTTAAACAACCCATCACTATTATCCTCACTACCATATATCATGAATAGACAACCTACTGCCTTACACCTAGCTCTAGTCCTATCTTTCTCTTTCCTAAGATACACAAAATCAAATCTTTTTGCCACAACATAGCTATCCAAAGCATCTTTTGATTGCTTGCTACTTGCAAATATCATACCAAGCTCATATCTAGGCACTAGATCAGAGGGATTAAAGTGCCTTTTATTGCTTTTCTTGTATAACACTTCATCATCCTCACCATTGTTATAACTACCAATATCAGAAGAACTCACATAATCAATCTCTTTTCCACTAGAATTACCTCCCTTGTTTGAGTAATCAAGTACCCTGTTAGAGCAGTCACCTTCCCTGTTCTTATCTGCATCTCTAAGACCATCACCTCCTCTATCAATTTTCTTCCTCCTTTCATCCACCAGTGCTTTAAAATCTATATTTTTGGGACATCGCCCTGACTAAAAGATTTTTTCTTCTTTTTCTACCTAAACTCTCTGTACGAAAGCCTTATTTCCCTAATTTCCTATTCATCATTATCAAACACCCACTTATCTTCCACAATCTCATCTTCATCCTCATCACTACTACTTGACTCATCACCACTGTACCCATGACGACATTACGTGCTGCTGGACTAGTTGGACCACCTATATTAGACACACCACCTTCTTTATTTAATTCAACATTACTACCTTCCTATGTCACATCTACCACATTTAGTTCATTTGGCACATTAAACTCATTGGACTCATTTGGCATATTTGATTCGTTGGGCTCATTTAAATCCTCTGGTACATTTGACTCTTAGGGCTCAATGGACCTATTTGGCACATTTGGAAGTAATGGGACAAACTCTACAACTTTAGCTACAGATATTTCATGCTCCACACAAACATACAATTGTCCTACACTTGTGATATGATTTATCATAGCCACACATGATGCATTATCATAAATTACCCAACCCTTCTCTAAATCATATCCTAGTTCAAGAAAAGCAAAAGATTTTTCTATTGCATACCTAGCATCTTTAACCATATCAATCAGCATTCCATAAGATAAAAAGTTAGGATCAACAAACCATTCAATTACATCTCCACTAGCATATTCTAACTTAGAATGTTTTAAAAAAAAATTCTAAATATATAAAAGATTAAATCGTACTTTAACTAAGTCATTAAGTTGTTGCAATAGAAAAATGCAAAAAAAAGGTTTAATTTCAAAACAAGTTGCCAAAATAAAATATACAAAGATACTGGAAATGGGACCTAAAACCAAACAACAGAACAAAACAACAAATAAACTAAACATATTAATAGAAAAACAAAATGGAAAGCAACACATCTCCGAAATTGAAATAGAACAAAATAACAATAACTAATGTGAAAAATCCTAAACCAATATTTATATAAAATATATGTTCTACTATTTGTAGACAAACCTTTTTTGACTTGTCTTCTATCTTGTATCCAAATCACAATCACAATCTATCAGATTCTTTAGACCAAGAATATACCTCGATATCCTAATTGAATTTGCTTTACCTATCGATTTTTTTCTCTAAGCAAATTCCATATTTTGCCTCATACAAAACCCAAAATCCCTTTTTTGTTAAATGCCTATTTTTTACTCGAGAAATCCCTAAATCCTAAAAGCCTAAATCCCAAAATCCCTCTTCTCTATCGTTGCCTCTCTCATTGATCTTCTCTACCACAAATTTCCCTCTTCTTTACCATAAATTTCCTGAAATCCCAAAATCTTTGTTTTTGTCGATTAGAGTTTTGACCAAATCACATAACCCTATTTTCGATCGATTTTAGCAAAACGAAATTTCTTTTTTTTTTAGGTTTTTTTATATTCAGTATTTAGTTTTTGAAATAAGAAATATATATTTAGTTAAGTATGCCATGGCATATTTAATGAGAGCTGAGGTGGATTTATGGTCCCAATGGCAGAATATAATTGGTTCGAAATGCCACATCATTATTTTCTCAAACAGCATTCAGGTTTAGTTAGCCACGTCATCATTTTCTCAAACAACGTTAGGGTTTGCGGTTAAGTGTCTGACAGAAGAAAAGTTGATTTACCAAAGTGATAACAAAAATTCATTAACCACCAAAGTGATAAAAGTGGTATAGTTTAAAGGCTAAATTATACATTAACCCTTGATTACACTGTAAGAAGATTTATTTATTCGTTATTCACATTATTGGATGTTTTGCTATTGTTTCCCTAAACAAATATTTTGCTTTAATTGATGAAGTTTAAAATTGAATTGTTGTTGAAGTATTTTGTTCTTTTATCTACATACTTATGATCAGGTTGATGTCTAAATTTGTCAGAACTCGAAGGCCTTGTCTAATTACTTATTTATGTGGACGTGCAAAATTTTGGGCTAATTTTTCACTTTTCTATCTTTAGGTTTATCCATGTGCAGTGTAGTGTAATATGTTTGAGGCAGTTAACTACCTGCTCTATTTTGAGCTCTTTGCTCAAAGTCCTAGTCTAACACCTTTATAGATCTCATATTCTTTATAAGGTCCTAGAGTTTTGTTTCTACAATATCAATTCATTTTCAAAAACATATAATCCCATCCATAAATCCATAATTCATGATTAATTATTTACTTCATAACATTAAATGGTAATTCATTCCCATTCAACATAGTCTAATTTCATATCATCAAGCATCAAAATAATGCAATAACTATTCATTATCTCTGTTTACATCCCATTCGATTTTGGACAAAATGTCCTTAAACTTATGTAAATTTTTCTATATATGGAATCGACTCCAAAAATTCATATTTCATTACCAAAAATTCTTATTGGGCATATTTTGATGAATAATGCTGGTTTCATCAACACGTGCTTTATCGATTGCGTGAAATTATGGTTTTACCCTTAGCGAACCGCCAGTGAAATTTTTCGATTAAACCACCGATTTGATAAATCTTATGACACTATTTTATTCTCCTTTTCATATAGAGTATCATGATATTTTTACTTCATTCCAAATCATTTTAGTTTGGGCACAATTTACTAAAATACCCTCGGGACTTATCCGTCATTTCCCAATTTGTTTCTCGTACTTTTCAAAATAATGAAACTTGGGTATTTTGACCTCCAAATCTCCATAATATCACTATTCAACATCCCAAAATATATTTTCTCACACATATCATCGTCTGGGCACTAAAATCTAAGTAGGGCCCACATAGCTTTTATTTAATGTTTGTAAAAATGTACAAAAATAATTTATTTATTAATTAAAATTTACATGTCCATACATGTACAGTACAGTAGAATTAGATCTCACATTTTCTCCCCACCTTAAGAAATTTGGTCCTCCGAATTTCACTTAAACTAATCATTGAATTTCTCAATTTATGTACTTTAAATTTCTCGATTCCTTATACTATTTCTTTTCTTGAGTATTTCTTCCACCATGCATTTGAAATGTAGCATTCCTAATAAGGAAGTCTCAAGGTCAGCATTAGATATTAGTATAACTTTATTGCCGCCTCATATATTTTCAGTTCTCATTTCCTTATATCAAATTTGTATGTGATAGGGAGCTTACTTTACTATTCTGGGAATTAACTGTTTTAAATTCTCCATTTCCTTCTATATCATTAGAAATCTACATCGTATACCATTTTACATCTCATTTAGTACCATGTCGATATTAGTTTCAAGCAAATTTATAGTAGTCCCAGGAGCTTTTGAATCCATAGCACTCGCTTTCCATGTATTCTTGAGCGTCTAAATAGTGTGCTCAATCTATCCATCAATTAGATGTAAAAAAAGCAGTGCTGGAATTATATTAGAATTCCCATAGTCCATTAAATTCTTTCGAAACTTAGAGTACGACATGGGAATACTTATCACAAGTAGTGCTCCCTGGAACTCTACACACCATCTCCCTATTTCAGAAAATACATATATCAGCTAAGGCACTAAGAAAAGGAATAAATATGGTTACTGAAAAGTTTTGTTATTTTAATCATGTTTATAACATTATAGTTCTTTTGGGTTTTCAGTAACCTCAAAACAAAATTTTTCCCGATTCACTCCCTTTTTCACATTAATTTGGTAAAGATTATAATAAATTAGCATATTTTGCTGTTTAACTTCCATTCACTGTCTATAAAATATTCGGTATCAATTTCGTTATACCACTTTTCATCTGGAGATCTAATCTCTCTCAAAATTCAGATTTCTATAACTGATAATTTTCAAAATATCACTCCTGCCCTTGACTATCAGTGCCAATCTCATAATTCATGTGTATATCCCTTATATAAAATCAACAGTAAATTTATTTATTTATTCCTCGTAGTATGACCCATTTTATCTATCAATTGTGGTGTGATTTTTAATTCTAGCCTTATTTATATGACCACCAAAGGAAGTCACTTTCAATTTGAATTGGAAAATTACTCTCATCATCCACATTCTTTAACTATTCTATAAAGTACCTTTCAATACATCTTGTCACATTCAATACACTTGTCACTTCAATTGTTTTCCCGAATAATATAATACGCTACAATTTAATTTCTTTAATCCTTTTTAAGTATTCCACTTACTCATTCAACTTCTCACATGTGATTTACATCAGTGAAGCAGCAGATCTAACAACCTTTTTCATAAACCATTTGAGTTATTCAATTAAACTCAATAACTTCCATATTTCAATTACTATCTTTAATCTCTCTCTCTTAATATTAAATCTCAAATTTAAGCGAATCTATTGTCGCGTCTTCAATAGAGATCACATGTCTCAGAAGAAATATGTTTAATCGTAGCTCATAGTTACTCACCTTAGTTATTCAACCTCTAGTTTCTGGGAGTCCATAAGACTATATTTATATATATCATACTATTCATGTTCTTCTGGTGCCTTAATATATATATTAGCGCATTATCATGTAACACTATCACAATTAATCCAGGTATGATTTAAATACCTCATTCAATTGGCTTATAACATTGGGAAAATATTCATCTACTTAATTGTACCACAAAGAATTTATAATAACTTTACCGAGTCCCACTTATTGTCTTAGGGACACTAGTCTCTCAAAATTCAACCAACAGTACCCCAAATTAATAGTTGATCTTATAAAACATTTATGCACCCTCGAGTGGTTAAATTCAACCATCAGTCCTGTAATAGGTGCATATTTATACTTGGCAATAACATTATCGGTTAATCATCAATTTTTTGTATTCTCAAATATCATCCTTACTCTTCCAAACGATTTAACACTAATTTCTCCTATAAATCTACATGAGGAGAATTAATTTCTTTATTCAGTAAATTTTAGAAGTGACTTCTTAAGCTTTTTCAATCTCACTTATAGCATCTGATAATAATTACAGCTTAGAGGTAGTCTCTATACCAGTTATCGAGTCAATGTTGAACTCGATATTTCGAATTAGTGGTGGTATTCATCTAGAAATATATCTAGAAATTTCCAATCACATGTCTCACTCCACTTTGAACATTTCATTTCTGTGTCTTTCACTTAATTAATATTTCTCACAATACATGCACATAACTCTTACACAATTCTAGCACATCTCCTTCTCTAATTCATTTATTTAGTAGTTTTCCACAATATCACATCCAAATAAGAGAAGGTGGTAAATTAAATTAAATTAAATATAATATTCAGTTTAACAAATCTGTAGCTAACCTGTCCCTTTCTAGACTTACATCGAAATCGTATACGTTCGATAAGCTTAGGTTAGTTGTCGTATTCTTTATCTCTTAATTTCCAATTTGGTGACATTTATAACGGTATCTTGTTTCTACAAGGTATATCCTCAACTTATTTGATTCTACAAGCATCTACTTGGTACACACATAGAAAACAAAGAAATTTGTAGAACCAGAATTAACAATGCTAGTATTGAATTATCGAATGAACAAATCACAATCTCAATCTCATTCAGTAGATATATCACCTTTCACATCATCAAACAATCCCTAACCATATACCCCATTCATTTACATCTTGGCCAAAAATGCATAGCAAAGCCAACTATCTAGCGACCTCCCATTATGTACACATCAGGTCGCACCTGTCATCCGAACAAAGGTGGCACTGATAATAGGGACTATTATACAACAATTTCTCCATCACAATATCACAAGAAACAATTTTTACATAATCCACTTCTCTATCACTTCCATTTGGTTCAATACCCAATCTGTCTACTGTTATTCAAGGGTTGTTTCAATGTAAGGACACGTTCATCATTTCCAAATTTATTTCTCTCTCCCTTCAATTTTATCTAAGAAGGTGATCTTTAGGTTTATACACTAATGGTATTTACGTTTCACCTCAATATCATCATTTTTAGGCTCCTGTTTCGACTTTGGACAAAAGAAGTTCTGGTGGGGCCCTCAACGAGTTTCTCTATGTACCTTGTCGAACAAAACCCTTCATGAGGATTATAAAATAACCAATTTTACATAAAATTCTCGGGTCACTATCCCTTTTTACACTTCTAATCCACTAACTTTATACACAATTTCAACACTTAATCTCGATTTTCGTTCACTTGTTTCATTTATACATTTAGACTATACAGTACTACAGGTGTTAACCATTTTCAACACTTTCGATGCTAAAGACATTTACAGACATCAGGCCAACCCTTCTCTAATACCATTAATTACTGTCATAGTCCAAGTACACAGTATTTTACACTTTTTCGCACATTTGACACACGTGATTTGATTAGGCTGTCTGTGATGTCTTTACACACTATTCATTTACCACAGTAAAAGCATTAGACAATATATATTTATTATAATTTGACATTCACCGACTATAAAAGTTAGTTTACATCCCTCCTGAAATACATTTACAACCAGTAGTACTTTATAAATAGATCTGAATATACAAATGTAAACATGATACCTGGGGAATCCGCTATACGATACTTCGTGTTACTCAAGCATAGCTAGTCCATGACTTGGTACTTCAACTATTTTCTACATCAAATCCGTGATGATAAAAGTAAAGGAGTGAGCAAACCACGACTCAGTAAGAGAGTTGTATGCAAATTTGATATCACAAAGACTATATGTTGTAAAACCCTTAATTTCCTATTTGTATGTTAAGCACCCTAAAATGGGAAAGATACTATAGTCAGCCCGGAAATCCAGATAGAGCATGGAAGGTATTTTGAAATACTGTCTTGTCCCAAAAACCCAGAGCAACTATAGGGAGTAGAAATTTATTTTCATATAAAACTTATTAAAACATTTACTGCATATAAAATATCACATGTCTAAATAAAATAATTTATTAAATCATGTGAAAAACACTTGAAATTATTTGATTTCCACCATTGAAATCAATCACTTTAAACACGTGTAGCAGTGAAATACACTGTTCACATATTTCGCCAATCTATGATAAGCACCATAATAAACAATATATTTCGTTAATTATCACCAAAACCCGTAACAACATGTGGAATAATAGTGGAGACTAGGCAACACCTTGATAATATCATGCTATAAGTCCCATAGGAAATAATAGGGTACACGTGAGATCCCTGTAGGGACAATATAAGAAACACATAAGATTTATGGCCATAGTCTATAGCTGTCCTTGGTCGTACACTGAGCGGGTGACAACCGGATGGTGAAGACGGCTCAATTTTAACAACTTAAAACATGAGAGGGTACACATAAACACGTGAGCATGATATGAGCCTAATAGTCTCAAAACAGTATTTACACAGTGATAAAACCTTTATAGAAATTTATTACACATGATGAAAAATTATTTATTCCATAAAGAAAAATCATAATTTAAAATAGTGAATATTATACTGAAATTAATTATAAAATATTCATTATTTACTATTTCACTTCACCAATCACACATTCACTATAAAACACGTGGGATGAATTATCGGTAGTGAAACCTTTACCGAAATCAGTATCATAAATATTTAATAAATATTTTTTGGTATGTTTACCGTTTATGAAAAATAATTAATTTATCAATTTCAAGACTAGGAAAAATATCAATACTGCACCAAATATTTTCTAATATTTTTAGAAATATTTTAAATAAATTTCGGCAGAGTAATAGCTGCCCGAGTCCTAGCCTCCCTGCAATTGCAAACATAATTTCACCATCCAGAAAACCACAATTTTCATGCAATTCGAGTTAAATCGATATTCCATAATTCTTATAAAATTTATAGCATGTAACTCATGCATTCAGATATCCTTACAAATCTACATACGCGTCTCTTACCTGTCTAACGATATCGAGTTCCTTGACTGCACCACACGAACACCAAAATTCCTAGGCTACAATTTATTTCACTAAAATTATTAGCTTATTATATCCTTAATTTTAAACTATAATTTATTTCAAAAATGCAGCCACATTAGATACTGCAAATATTTTTACAGTCTAATGTCTACCGGTAATATAACGTAACTTCTCTATTTTATTTGTTAACCACTAACTTATAAAATTCTACATAAGAATCTCTTGAATTGGGCTTTAACCAAATTTTTACACTTGCCCAATTACCATTTATCAAATTCCATTAATCATTTTTATTTTCCTTTTCTTTTCTTTTCTGTTCTTTTTGTTCTTCCTTCATTTTATTCATTTATTTATTTATTTCATCAATTACTTCAACTCATCAAATAATGCTACCATTGTGCATCCCATGCTACAGCAGGAAATCATTCTCGTCACTTTATTGCCTTTAAAATTTATCATTGAATCAATTTCACTATAAATTTTATTTACTTCACATGGAAATTTCCACAAACATCTTTAATTCATAAAAATTGCATCATTTTTACACAGCCCAATCATGGATAGCAACCTCCTTTCACGCCACCATCATTTTTCTGCTTCTTTTCCATAAGATGAAATTCAACTTACCTTTAAGGTTCTTCTCCTATGTTCCCTTCAGTCTTTACAACATCATTTATTCACTTAAAAATTTTATCAAACATGTTAATTTCAACCAAAATCACTCACCATCGTGCAACCAAAATCCATGGCCGAACATCACTTTCATGTTCCTTATTGTTTCAGCAAAATTTTCAGCTTACAATTTATCTCCACAATCTTATTTCCTCTAATTTCTATTCATCATGATCTTTTATTTTCCATCAACAAGCATTTAAAATACACATCAAATTTCCATTTTTTCTTTCTCAATCGAAGCCCCTTGTTTTCTTCTTCCTTCTCGTTTAATTCCATTCAAAATTTTAAACACATCATTTCAGCCATGAACAAATTAAAGCCATCACAAAACTCAAGCAACACACACTAGTTGTCTTACCTTCATCATTGTCGAACAGAAATAGGCCATTTCCAGCCCTGTTACGGTGGTTTCTGCTCTTCATTTCCCATCTTTAACCAACTCCTAAGATGAGGAATAAACGTTATTAAAGATGTGTGGTGAGTAGAAGAGCTGAAAGGAAGGTTTCCATGGTGGAAAATGAGAGAAACATGAAGAAAACGAGAGAAGAATTGAGCTGCAGCATAAGTCGGTTTAGCAGCAAAATAACAGAGCATAAGTCGGTGGATGAAGACCCAATTAGCTGAGTTTCAAGTCCCTTTATTTATTTTTTAACCAATAACAAATTACCACATGGTCTACTCATATATTTCTCCTTCAAATTTCCTTTTTATTTCCTAAAATTTGCTTTTTATCATACTATTAAATTTTTATTAATTTCATTTGAGATTATAAATTTTATCTTTATTAAATTTAGTTTAGTGAAGTCAATTTCTGGTCATTACTGACTAATTTGACTAGTCCCCCCTTCATGTTAAATGACCATTTTGCCTTCAATTTGAAAGATTTTGGGCATAATGTCCTTAAACTTCTGTAAATTTTTCTAACTATGGAATCAAACTCCAAAAATTCATATTTCACTACCAAAAATTCTTATTGGGCATATTTTGATGAATCATGGTGGTTTCATCAACGCACGGTTTACTGATTGCGTGAAATTATGGTTTTACCCTTAGCGAACCACCAGTGAAATTTTTTTATTAGACCACCGATTTGATAAGTCTTATAACAGTATTTTATTCTCCTTTTCATATAGAGTATCATGATATTATTACTTCAATTTCAAATCATTTTAGTTTGGGCATAATTTACGAAAATACCCTCGAGATGTATCCATCATTTCCAAATTTGTTTCTCATACTTTTCAAAATAATGAAACTTGGGTATTTTGACTTCCAAATCACCATAATATCACTATTCAACCTCCCAAAATATATTTTCTCACTCATATCATCGTCTGGGCACTGAAATCTAAGTGGGGCCCATATAGCTTTTATTTAATATTTGTAAAAATGTACAAAAATAATTTTTTTATTAATTTAAATTTACATGTCCGTACATGTACAGTAGAGTAGAATCTGATCTCACACTTACAACCAGTATCTGCTACAGTTCATAAAGATTTGGATAAGAGTTTACTGTTGCAACTTCATACTTTATTACAGACATTCTCTATGATCTTTGAAGAACCAATGGGGTTGCCTCCTCATCGATCTCATGACCATCAGATTTGTTTGAAGGATGAGTCATAGATGATTAAGATTCGACCATACAATCCAGTAGCTTAAAAAAATGAAATTGAGAATATGGTAGTAGAAGTGAAGAAGAATGGTATTTTTCAGGACAGTACCAACTCTTTTGCTTCCCTTGTTGTGCTGGTGAAGAAAAAAGATGGCACATGGATACTTTGTATTGATTATAGGCAGTTAAACAAGCTTACAATCAAAGATAAGTTTCCTATTCCCATTGTTGAGGAATTGTTGGATGAGTTGGCTGGGGCAACATGGTTCACTAAGCTTGATTTAAGAGCTAGTTATCACCATATTAGGATAAGCGAGAAAGACATTCATAAGACAGCATTCTGTACTCATCAAGGCCATTATAAATTTTTGGTAATGCCAATGCTCCTTCTACCTTTCAGAGTCTTATGAACCATATTTTTCAACCATTCTTGAGACACTTTGTGTTGGTGTTCTTCGATGATATTTTGGTGTATTCAACAACTTGGGAGGCTTACCTTCAACATCTACAACAAGTATTTCAGGTACTGCTCCAACATCAGCTATTTCTTAAGTGGTCTAAATGTGATATTGCTGCCAAACAAGTGGAGTATTTAGGCCACATCATTAGTGTTGAGGGAGTTGCGATGGATGCTACTAAGGTTGCTGCCATGCTTGATTGGCCAACACCAACTGCAGTGAAAGATTTGAGAGGCTTTTTGGGTCTAACCGGATATTACCGGAGATTTATTAAACATTATGGAGTTATAGCTCGGCCTTTAACTGATTTATTGAAGAAAGGTGCTTTTGCATGGTCTGATGCAGCTCAATTTGCTTTTGACACTTTGAAAAAGGCTATGGTTTTTGCCCTTGTATTAGCTTTATTATACTTCAGTGTTACTTTTATGGTGGAGTCTATGCTTCCAGCTATGGTATTGGCACTGTTTTAAGCCAACAAGGTCGGTCTATATCATATTTTAGTAAAGCTCTCTCTCCTAAACATCAAGTCCTTTCTATTTATGAGAAAGAAATGATGGCCATTCTTGCTGCTGTTAAGAAGTGGCATTCATACTTAGTTGGTCGCCACTTTCTGATCAAAACTGATCACTATAGCTTGCGATTTTTGTTGGATCAGAAAGCAACCACTCTTGCTCAACAAGCCTAGGTAATTAAGATGATGGGTTATGATTATGATTCGATTTTCATATCAGGATCTTCCAACACTACTGCTAATGCATTTTCCAAGAAGCCTCAAGGGCAACTTCAAGCTTTGACTGTTGTTAGTAGTGATCTTTGGGAAAAGATAAGGAGTTCTGGGAGACTGATCCTTCCTTAGTCTATATAAGACAAAAGCTTGATAAGTATCCTGATCATGTATCTAAATACTTCTAGTCTGCTAATCAATTACGCAGAAAGGACAAAGTAGTTGTTGGCATGGATGTGCAATTGAGGCAGGAACTGATTGCATTCTTTCATTCCTCTCCTACAGGGGGACATTCAGGGGTTGAAGCTACTATGAAGAGGATGAGTAGTGTTCTCTACTGGAAAGGTCTTAAGAAAGATGTTAGGCACTTTGTAAGAGCCTGTTCTATTTGCCAGCAGTTCAAGTATGACAATGCTGCTTTTCCGGGTCTACTTCAGCTATTGTCAATTCCACAACGCATTGGGATTGATATTTCGCTTGATTTTATTAAAGGATTGCCCAATTCGAATGGTTTCACTGTTATTCTTGTAGTTGTTGATCGTTTGAGCAAGTATGCTCATTTTGTTGCTATGGCACATCCTTATACTGCTTTTATTGTTGCTATGCTCATTTTGTTGCTATGGCACATCCTTATACTGCTTTTATTGTTGCCCAACTTTTTCTTGATAATATTTACAAGCTTCATGCGTTACCCTCTACCATAGTCTCTGATAGAGATAAAGTTTTCACCAGTGGCTTTTGGACGGAACTTTTTAAGTTGTTGGGCACCCAGCTTCATCTCTCAATGTCATACCACCCTCAGACCGATGGTCAAACTGAGGTGGTAAACCGTTGCCTTCAAACTTATCTTCAGTGCATGGCTGCTAAGCAACCTAAGTTGTGGTTTATGTGGTTGCCACTTGCAAAATGGTGGTATAACACTTTTTGCCACACATCTTTGCATACCACTCCTTATGAAATTGTTTATGGGCAATCAGCTCCAACCCATCTTCCATACTTAGTTGGCGATTCAAAGATTGAAGCTGTAGATCGTAACCTTCGGGCACAGGAGGCAGCCTTGAAAATGTTGAAGTCTTATCTTTGTAGTGCTCAAAACCGGATGAAGCAACAAGCGAATAAGCATAGAACTGATCATTCTTTTGAAGTTGGTGCTCTTGTCTATGTCGAATTGTAGCCCTATCGATAGACCACTGTAGCTAACATGCACTATTTGAAACTCTCTGCTTGATATTTTGGTCCTTACAAAGTCATTGCTAAAGTTGGTGCTGTAGCTTATAAACTTCAACTACCCGATGGAGCCAAAGTTCATCCGATCTTTCATGTGTCACAACTTAAAAGGCATGTGGGTGTGGCGGATAGCCAATCTCAGCTTCCTTTACTAGATGATACAAGGGTGCTCATAAAAGAACCTATTTGTATTTTAAACAGGAGGTTAGTCAATTAAAAGGGCAAACTTGTCACAGAAGTTTTGGTTCACTGGCAGAACACCTTTCTAGAGGATACAACTTGGGAGATTTTGTCTTCTTTTTAGCAGGCTTATACATCTTTCCATCCTTGAGGACAAGGATGTTTCGAAAGGGGCAGTATCGTTATAGGTTAAAGATGAAGGCAGTAAGAATAGAGTCATTTTGGGAGTCACTTTTTTATAAATAAGTGAAACTCACCATTTTGATTAGTTACAGTTTAATGTTTGACTGATTGTAATTGTGTGTAATTAGCAGAGTATAAAAGGATGAAGTTGAGTGGAATAGATCATATTACCATTCACATATTCAAAATAGTCTCTATTTTCTCTACTCTAATATTTTCTTCTCCTCATCTCTTGAAATTCTTATTCCAATTTCTTAGTTTGAGTTCTTTTAAGCCTGATCTATAGCTGAAGTATTAATCGACATTTGAGCTGCAGCATAAACATGATCTGACCAACTCATCCTGTCATCCTGCATTTCTATCCCTTTCTACTGTTAATTTGCTAAGTGAAAAAAAAAAAGATGGCTCTAACGAAGAAAGGAAAAGCCAAGGTCGAGATATATGTTCAAAATCCTTTTCCATAGTCCACCAAACTTCAAACAAAAGCTTCCTTTTATTTTCCCTCAAAACCTTTGTTTTACTCCCAAAAGTGTCTAAAAAACTGGAAAATGATCTAACCTTAAACACATTAGATATTCAACTAGAAGGTTTGGATATAAATCATTCCATTCCTTAGTTTCCATAAATCTATCCAGCCTTTCTCTAAGCATATCGAATGTGTTATTCCTATTAGGCCAAGTCAACTATGTCTCTTTAAAGCCTAAATTCAAAAGATTACTCTCATTTATTGCAACGCTGAACTTGGCTATTTTTGTTTCCGATCTCTGTTTCACTCCACTTTTCTCTTCATCACATATGATTTCGTTAAAATCCCTAAAGGAAACCCATAGTAAAAAGGATTGACCGAAGAAAACTTTGAGTAGGTGCCATGAATTAATTCTTGTATTCATCTCAAGTTCTCCACAAAACCATGTGATTATTTGTTTAACTTTTTTTTCATAGCCCCATATCAATATGGTTTTGAGAAAAAGTCTTTAATATAAGCTCAAAATCTTTTATCCACTACATTGCTAACCTTCCACTTCTTCCCACACAAATAACTAGAAAATAGTTTAACATTACATAATTCCTTTTAACTTTATCAAATAGTTGTGATGTTAATTTTGTTTCACATAAAAACACCACATTGGACCTTGTTTTCAAATAAGCTTCTACAAAGCTCAAAATTAACATTAGTAATTAATTAATTAAAATAACCCAAATTTGAAATCAATCTCATGCAAAATAGTCAAGTAAAGGTGTTCATGGACTAGGCTAGCTGAGTTTATGTGATAACCGAGAATTCTTTCATTTTTGGAAATCATGGATTCTGTAAACTCAACTCCTGAAGTTAATAGACAAGTTAGAGTAAATAAATAATTTATTTATGAGATTGGAATATTCTGAATTAAGATATTTGATCAATTAACGAATAACAAATTTAATAATTAGGAATTTAATTTGGGTATTAATGGATTTAAAATTTAAAGAAATAAAAATATGTGTATGTATATACTTATATGTATATTAATATATATATAAGTACAAATATACAAATATATATAAGCAATAAATAGTATTTTTGAAGTAAAGTATATACATTAATAAATAATAAAATGAATAAATACATGTTTTAAAGATTATATATTAAATATAAATTATATATAAATATATTTTTAATATATATTAGTTATATTATAAGTATAAATTTTAATATATAAATATATATATGTATATATGTGTGTATATATAAAAATAGTATATGTTATAACAATATATATATATATATGATGGTTAAGATAAAAATATAATTAGAATATAGATTTTGTTAATTGAAATTTTATTGTAATATATTTATAATAAAAAAGAAAGAAAGAAATAGAAGGAAATTCAGCAAGCTTCTCGTGGATGCTCGTTTCCTCATTCTGCTTTAAGCAGACTTAATAAAAACACAAAAAAAAAAAGAAAAGAAGAACAGAAATTGAGAAAGAGAGTGAAGAAAGAGAGCAGATCGATGATGGGGGAGAGAGAGAGGAGGTTGGTCGGCCCAATGAAGGGAGAGAACAATATCGCTGACGGTGGAAAGGAAGAAGAGAGGAGGAAGAATGAACTGTCAACCAGGAGATCTGAGGCTGAATTGCCGATCGGTAAGGAGGAGAAAAGAGAAAGAAGTGGAGGAAAGGGAAGACATTGTTGTCACCGTCACTGCCTCCATTGCCTCGCTGCGGTCTGGTGAAGTCAAACCAGAGAAATGAAGGCTGAATCAGAACCGATTCAGCACCGCTGTTGTAGGCTGCAGCTTCGATTGGGGATGATGAGAGTAGATTAGGCCAGAACAAGGAGAACCGACCATCAAAAAAAAAGAGAAAAGAAGAAGAAGGAGGAAGCCAAACCGGGTCTGAATTGGTTCGACTAGACAAAAAAAAAAGAAAGAGACAGAACAAAGATAAAGAAACAATGGTAAGAAAATTATTATAATTTTATTTCTATTATATTGTTGAGCAATTGTAAAATTCTAAGTATGGATATGGGTTTGAATTTATAGAAATTGTACAAGAGTACCTAACCGAGTTTTAGAGATCAAATTGCAAGCTTGGTTGTAGGTAAGATATTTTTAGTGGAGTTATAACTGTTGATATTGAAGTAGCAATGAAGTTATATTATAACTCTAAGAGTACTTACAAATGGTGATCAAGGTTGAGATTTAATATTTTACTGTATCAAATCAACTGGTTTTGGATATTGATAATTTAGTTTTAATATGTGGATAATGGTATGAGAAGTAGACAAGTATTTGAAATGAATTGTACTGAAAATTGTAACTGAGTGGTGATATATAAACTGTGTTTTTCATGCAAAAGGGGTTAGGACAATTATAGCCTTTATGCTGCCAAAATTTTTATAAAAATCATCGATAGAAAATAATGCATATCATGTGATAAGTTTAAATATAAGTATAAAATAGCGAGATAATAAATTAGTAGTAAAAGGTAAAGTTGGCCAAAACTTAGAGGAAGATGAATTAATATTGTTGGTAAAATGCTTTATAGCTCAGGAGAAGTGGATTACGCGCGACGTTATTGAGAAAGTCGTTAACACTGAACAGGTAAGGGATGAGTGTGGAAGCCGTAAGGATATAGCGAATGCATAATTTTTATGGATATGATTTCATGAAATTATTTAGTGTTTAATTGCCTTTGAAATCATGCAAATCTGTGGTTTACGGCTTGTATGAATACTGTGTTTAAGTGCAGGAGGTTAGGTAATTCGCAGCTGTTATGCTGTCAAAATTTCTTCCAAAATTTTCTAAATTATCATGAAACATTTTATAAGCATGAATTGAGTGAAATTGTGTCTTTTGGAATTTATTTCCAATATTTTCCATAAATTGGTAATTTACCGAAAAATATTTATTTAAATATTCATGTAATTAAATTTTATTAAAATGAGACTACTGATACATTCTTTAAAATGTTTTACAGTAAATTAGAATGTTTATAAATTTTCTCAATGAAGCATGAATATTTTATTGATTGTTTTCAATGTACTGTTAAATATGAATTTAAATACCTTTTGGGAAATTTTATTAATTTTAATAATAATATCTATTTTATTTCTTTAAAGGTATTTCCACTGTAAATAAAATGTTTTGAGACTATTAGGCCCCATATCATGCTCACTGTTTACTATACTGTTACTGTGTGAAGCTGTTGACATGATCCTGTCTTCAGCGTCCCGATTGACACCTAATCAGTGTACGACCTAGGACATTTATAGACTATGGCCATAGATCTTACTGTTCACTGTTACTGTTCCCTACGGGGATTATAGCATGATATACCGAAGGTGATGCCTAGTCTCCACCTACTATTAACTGTTTACTTAACTGTGAATTACTGTTAACTGTTTTACTGAACTATGAATTACCATTTACTATTTACTAAACTGTATTGAATTATTACTATTTACTGAATTGAAAACGTTTCATGGAAATTATTATTGATTATGAAATGTTTATTGAACTGTTACTGTATTGTGAAACTCAAGTGTTTACTATACTAACTGTTTCTACACTGTTTACTGAAATGTTTTTCTATTACTGCAAAGAGTACTGTACCAAACTGTTACTGAAGTGTTTTATTGAATTGTTAATGTTTCAAAATAAACATTTTATTGTCTCTAAACCTATACGGTTTATTGAAACCACTACTGTTTACTGAACTGTTACTGTTTACTGAAAACTATTACTGTTACTAAATTGTTACAACTGAATGTGCTTTCCAAATTAATGACTATTGAAGTGAAACTGTTTACTGAACTAATTAGTCACTGTTTTACTGAAGTGTTTACTGTGTTAAATCCTATTTCCACTGTTTTCGTACTATCATAGTACTGTCACTGAACTGTTTTTATACTGTTTAATTAAACCATTTACTGTACTGTTTCTACTACCATTACTGTAAGTGTTTTCAATGGTTTATGGAAATGTTTAATTAAATTGTTTTATTACCATTTATTTATATTGAAAAACTTTATTCAATTATTTTCTATCGACAATTTAACAGTTACTCCCTATAGTCGCTTTTGGGTTTCCGAGACAAGACAGGTATTTCAAAATACCTTCCATGCTCCATCCAGTTGCCTGGCCGACTATAGTATCCTTCCGATTACTATGCCTAGTGAACTGTTAGGAAAATAATGTTTTCGAGCATATAGTCTTCGTTATATTAGTCTTGCATATGATTCTGTACTGAGCACGTTTCGCTCACTCTTTTATTTTTCACTCCACAAGATATTATAAGTGATTAAAAATGGGTATACATTAGAGGATATTGGCTGCATTCTGGGTTACCCGAGACTACTTTGTGTCAATCCGGGAGGTATTTATACTTTTTTTTATACACTCAGATGTATTGCATAATACTACTTAAATTATAAAATAGGAACAGGGGATGTAAAGTGTAAGGAAAAATGTTAAATTTCATATTTCGAATTGTTAAATTAATTAGAGTGTACTGTTTATTACTGTTACTATTCAAGTGTTAAAGGCATCGTAAACAGCCCAACCAAAATATTATGTGTAAAATGTATTATTTACTGTACATTTGGATTGTTACAGTTTAGGCTTGGCTTAGGTAATGTATTAAGGGATTGAAAGTAAGCTCAAACCTGACCCATCCAACTATGTGGACCTAATTTTTTTCTAAACCCTTTTTTACATACAATGAATAAGCTCAAGCCCATCCAAACCTATCCAAATATTATTGTTTTAAAAAATGTATATAATAAAATATTAAAAATTTTAAAACACTTAATAGTTTTAAGTATAACACAATAATTTCAAATAAATTCTTACAAAAAGACTACAAGAAACATTAAAATTTTAAACTAAAGTCTAAAAAATTAATATAAGCTCAAATTAAATTGCATTAAAAAAATCAAAATTAATTAAAGAATGCATTAAAAATACTAAAAAAATATATTTTTTGAGTCAGATTGGATTAGACATGGACTTGAAATGGTGATCCCAAACTTGCCTGTATTTTATATTGGCCATTGATTTTCAAACTCAAACTCATTTAATGAACTTAATATTTTTGTCTAAGCCAATACAAAATTGGATAAGCCTTTTAACTTGTGTGGATAGGTTAACTTTTGGTCTTGAACAAAGGTTAATTTGAGTTACACTGCACCTCCGATGCAAAGCACCAAAAAGATTATGGGGGAGCCAAAAGCACCAAAATTTGGAGGTGAATTTGGCTTTCCGTTGGTTGTCACGGTGAGAGAAATCCCCTCATGCCTGGTGTCTAATTCTCATTAGCCATATTGCCCCTTGTTTAAGTTTTTTTATTTTAATTTTTTTAAACGTTAGATTAATTTTATTAATTTAATATATATAAGAAAATTATTATATAATAATGTAACCAAAAAAAATTATTATATAATAAATTAATGTACGATGAAATATGCATAATGTTTTTTAAATATTTAATAACAAATGTATACTTGATAAAAAAATATTTTTTATTTTATTAACAAAATATTATTTTTTTAAAATTACTAATAAATTTTTAAATTATTTATCTAATTTATACAATATTAAATATATAATATAAATTTAATTATTTACCCCTGTTATCTAATTTTTTTTTTTGATGGAAACCCCTGTTATCTAATATAACTTTAATTTTCTCTCCTCAATATATTTCAAGTCACCTCCATTGCATTTGTATGTACTACTGATTTTAATAATATCGTGCATCCAAAGCAGACCAAAACCTGCACAAGGCCAGTCCGATGCCGGTTTCTCTTTTCTCGTGCTCTTGGATACCCTGTTTTCCTTCCTATTCCTAAATCCTACTGAGGAACCAAGCAAGGGGTTAAACTTGATCTGACCTACTCATCCTGTCATCCTGCACTTCTATCCCTTTCTGCTATTAATTCGCTAACTGAAACAAAAAAAAAAAAAGATGGCTCCAGCGAAGAAGGGGAAAGCCAAGGCCGAGAAGGGAGAGCCAACTCAGCCCTCCAAAAACGACTCCAAATTCCCGTCGTCCATCCGCTCGGTTCCTCCCTCGTCTGTTGCCATCACCATCCACGCCAAGCCCGGCGCCAAATCTTCCGCCATCACCGGTCTACAATTTTTTCTTTAAACTTCCGTTTTTTATTTCTATTGTTCACGCGTCCTGTTCTTTGCCTTAATAGTTTTTTTTTTTGGCAAAAATTTTTTGGTGAACCCAGATTTCAGCGAGGACGCCGTAGGGGTCCAAATAGACGCGCCTGCCAAAGACGGTGAAGCTAACGCGGCACTTGTTGATTTTATTAGCTCGGTCTGTTTGTTTTTGTATTATATTCATTAATTTTTTTAATGGAGGAATTTATTTTGGTTTCTTTACATGAATATTGAGTTCGATATCATCAAAATTTCTAACTTTAGAAATATATGTATACTGGTTCCACCAAGTAAATGCTATTACATTTGCTACGGTTAGAATTTTATGAGATTGAATTCTTATGAAAAGAAAATAAATCAATCTATCATGAGGCCTTGAACTGTGCCTGCCCATCTTTCTTATCTATGTACCACCGGCTTGTTCGAAATCATGTTCCTTCTGGTAGTATTTGATAGCTAATATTCATTGAAAAAGAGCTATGCATTACAGAAAAGGTGATTTTGGCATTTGCCAGCAATTTCATCTTGCATCCCTCGATTGAAGGACTTTACTAGACCCTTCCAGTTCAATTAGGCTTCTGAGAAAGATCATTTACCTTTAGCTTCTGAAATATATAATATATGTGTATTCTGTAGCAGTCCCACATTTCATATATTGTGTCCATTCGGTTTCATTTGAAACAGGATGAGAAGTTTGTGCAAAAATTTTTGGCTTGGAGAAAGGATTCTTACTATTGTAAGCCATCAATATTATGCGTTAAGACTGATTCACTGAAGGAAGTGAGAATAAGACTAGATAGAGCATAATTGAAATAAAAGAAAAAAGCATGATCCTGAACTACATTGCCTAATTGAGATCAATGATATCAGCCAAATATGCAGGATATGTTTCTTTTAAGTCACTGATGATTGTAACTGTGAGCTTTTATTCTTCTGGGGGAAAAATGTTGTAAATTTTAATGTTTATGGCTCATGATTATACAAGCTATGTATCTTTTTTTTCCCCATAGTAGTTATCTGGCAACTAATTCACTCTTTATGTTTTTTAAATTTAACGTATGGAAATGGTTAGCTTGTCTATTCTTAGAAAATATGCCTATGCTTCTATACTATATGTGTATTCTTATGATAATGTGTCTGTATATGGACTGGACTGTATATTCATGTTAAAGCAATTTTTATCTTGGTTGATGGTTGTACTCGAATCTGGAATTACTTTAATATTGTTAAATGAGAGCTTTATATTGTATTCTTCTTGAATTATTTTTCTCTTCAATGCACTCCTTCCCCTATCACCCTTTCATTCTTCTATGCTTTTTTTTACTTGGTTATAAAATAGTTAATGCAGTGTAATCTTAAAACTTATAACTCTTCTCAAATTGCAGGTTTTGGGGGTAAAAAGAAGGCAGGTTTCAATAGCTTCTGGCTCTAAATCACGAGATAAGGTGGTAATTGTTGAGGAGATTACTCTACAAACTGTATTTGATGCTTTGAACAAAGCATCCAAGTGCTAGCAATGGAGAGACAATGTCAAGCACTATTATTGTAAGATGCTATATCAAGCCATTGATGATACTTGTTGCTCCATTCAGCATGAAGCTAACGAAACGAAGGAAAATCCTTGCAAACAATAGGGAACTTAATAGGTGCGCCTTTTGTCACATTTCACTTGTAAAATAGTTTCAATGAATGATTGTAATTAAGGAGACTTGGATAAGCTATAGCTACTCCTGTTCACGGAATTGTTGTTCATGGTCACAACCTTGAGGAGTCCAACTTGTTTCATGCATCTTAATTAGTTAAGAGTTACATTTTGTACTTACAAATAAGAGAAAATGAAAGAAGTTATTGTCTACTATTTATTTGATATTGAAGCTATGGTTCTCATAAATTTTATTTATTTTGACTATTAAACCATTTTATGGTGAATGTTACAACAATTGTTAAATAAAAATCCCTTGGAAACAATGGCAGGCTGCTTACATAACGTATAGCATTACTAGTTATGGTACTTACAAATAGGAAGAAATTGCAGAGAATTCTATTTCCAACATCTTGACAGAATTAGTGTTCAAGTGAAGTAGCATTTAGAAAGTAAAACAGGAGACGATGTCAAATGCTCCTTCAATGAAACATATTTCTCTTTTTATTTCCTGAACCAGTTACAGCGCATATTCCCTCTGCTTTTATATGAAACGTACTTCTTTTATTACCACATTGCAAGACAAATGGAAAGTTAAAAATTAATAAATGTAGTGGGAAAATGAAGTTCGTTGTAATCTAGTAGTTGATCTGCAACTTTCTTCCTCGTCATAGATAGTGGAAGATCATATGCTCTTACCCAGCTATGTAAATAGTTAAAAAAAAAGTCCTTTGGACGTTTTGCCCCATCATAATTTTGAAGTAGCAAAGCACAGCATTCAGATGCCCAAGGACAGCCATCCATGACCCTGATATGATCTCTTTTAGCAAAGAATTGAAAGAGAAACACATTATCATCCAATGTCCTGAAGATTACTCCTGTGGCTGGCTTCCAAATTTGTTTAAAGGTAGCAAATACAACATCAGGTACTAAACAGAATTTGCCCATATCTTTAGTTTGTTGAAGAACATCTGCAGATACAAGAATTTCCTCACATTCTTCATCTGTTAACTTCATATGATTCCATTCACTATGTAAAAGAGCATCTACTTTATTCATTGTTAAGAAGATTTGAAATATGTTACTTGAACAAAACAAATCAGCAGAAACTATTACACAATCTTGTACATACTAACAATGCTTGACTGACTACAATCTGGAACTACCATGAACGTGGTAGTTACAAGAGAGAGCATACTTTTACACAATTTTTTTGTTGCCTGTTATACTAACAGTTTGATCAGGTTACAAGCTTAATTTATTAAAGAAAATGTACCATAAATTATTTGGACAAACACAAAGAAAGAGGGAAAACATATAAAAATCTCATCAACTTGACACAACTAAATAGAAGTGAAAAATGAAGTTGGGCTAGGAGGTACTGGGATCTCTACCGTTCCTTCCAACATCAACAGAACCTTCTTCATCGAAGGGCGGAGGGTTGGCTCATCCAGGATACACCATAATCCCACTCTGACCATTCTTTCCAATTGTTTCTCGTCAACCACTTCATCTTCCGCTACTAGTTGCTGCAGTTCACCAGCTTGAAAACAATGGTAGACCCATTCTTCAAGGACAGCTTCGTCCTCATGGAGGCTCCAATTCACACTCCGACGACAACATATGATCTCCAATAACACGATCCCAAAGCTGTAAACGTCTGCTTTCACTGTAACGGGCAGTTTCCTGTGCCACTCTGGTGCAACATACCCCCTTGTCCCTCTGATCCCAGTAAAGGTTTTGGTTTGGTCTGGCTTTAGCAGCTTGGCCAATCCAAAATCGGATATTTTCGCTTGCCCCTGTTCATCCATTAGTATATTCTGAGATTTGATGTCACAATGGATTATTTGGGTCTCGCACTCTTCGTGAAGATAGAGTAGACCTCTTGCTATGTTCCGAGCAATTTCCACCCTCTCATTCCAGCCAGGTCGCCTTTCAGGTGTAAAGAGTACATCTGCGAGTGATCCGTTGGTCATGTAATCATATATCAACAGCCTGTTATCTCCGTCATGACAGTAGCCTATTAATCGAACTAAATTTCGATGATGAGTTCTGCCAATAATTTTCATCTCGGTTTGAAACTCTCGTTCTCCTTCTTTTGATATTTTGTCCAATCTCTTCACTGCAACGACCTTCAAGTCATCCAATAGTATTGTCCCTTTATAGACTGTCCCAAATGCTCCTTTCCCAATTTCTTCCTTGAAATTATGAGTCATCTGCTCAATTTCTGCGAAAGTAAATGACACAGGAGCAACATTCTCGCACAGTTTTATGTTGCTATCAGTAGAAAACCTTCTGTATCTGAAAACACGGCTTTTATGAATCAAAGCCGCTGAAATTACAAACACTATGATTGCAAAGCCAATCAGTGTAAGACCAATAACTAGAATATGAATTCCATTTTTTTCCTTTCCATATTTAGGGACATCATGTTTTCTTGATTCATTGGGTGCAAATATTCCTACCTTGATCAATGCTATGTTTGAATTATCAAGATTCCTTCTCCCAAATCTCAGAGGAAGCTTTTGCTTCTTGCACTTCGCATCTTTAAACATGGCTGCTTCACAAGTACAATCCTCGAGGCATGCTGTCTCACATGCTTCTTGGGTTGTTACAGACAGAACAGAATATGCATCATCTTCCCAATCCGTGTTTTCGACTGCCTGGATTGTGTACTGGATTCTCCCATCATCGCTTTTGCAGCTATCGCTGGAGAAATTCCTTTCGCAGCCAGCACTAAAGTTTCCCTCTATAACTAAAGCAAATCCTGGAAGACATTTACACACAGCTTCTGTATCTTCATTAACGCAAAAGCCATTAAGCCCGCATAGACCCTTGGGATTACACTTGTCAGACGTAGATGACCATATAATTGATTCATTTCCATTCTGATTTAGTCTGTAAGAATAGAGTCGGAAGATACCATCCGAATCAATTCTCATCAGATAAATTGATCCATTTGTACCGGAAACTCCTCCATTTAGATCCTTTATGTTGTAGCCTGTGGAATTGAGCAGGTACAAATGGCCATCTTTATCAAGATTCAGGCTCACATTATCTCCACTACCATCTGTAAAAGATGACCAATAGGAATAAGGTGCTGTGTCTGGAGTTTCCACAGGGTACTGCACAAGGTTTCCATCGGTCTGCATCTTAAGACGAAATATTCCAGTTGACTGGTCAGTTTCTGAGACGCTAGAGAACAGCTCCATCCCAGCTGAGAGACGTTGTACTGGTAGAATGGTAGTGGTTGGATGAGCAAAGCTCTGCCATATTATGTCGTGCTCAGAGTTGTATAGAACAAAATTGCCAGTATCAAGCATCGCAGCTGTGTCAACTTTATCGGAAGAATCAGCGATGTATATGTCTTGCTTTTGCGGTGTTTGAATAATGAGCCTTCCATCGGCCGTAAGAACCAAGCTAGCAGTGCTTGGAAGAGGAGGACCATCTCGGTTGGCTGTCCAAACCACTGTCCTTTGGGGAACTCCATCAATAAAAATCCCAACAGCATAGCCCTTGGCTTGCTGATAAAATCCAAAGGCATATAGTCTAGAAGGGGAAAACCATGCGAAACGGCCTGTGGGCGTCAGGGACGAGCCTAGGCTTATATTGGAATTCCTTGGTTGAGCTACTGCAGTTGAAACGATAGACAGAAGTAGTAGTAAAATGGCGGCCATGGCTAATTAAGCCAAAGGAGTAGAGAGTTATGGTTTTCTGGCTTTAATCAAGCAATTCTAGATCTTCTCTTTTTCGAAGGATGAAATGTTTCTGCATACAAACTAAATGATTTAGGTGGTAATAAGAGCATGAACAATGAGAAATGTGGTAGCCATTTCAGTCCGAACGGTCTTCCAAGTCAAGTCAACCAACGTGGTCAATATCATTTAGTTTTCTGCCCCAATTGTGCCGTAACACTTTGGGTTTCAATGGAGTGGGGGCCTCTCAACGTTGTCCAGATACAAATCATTGTCAAAGGGGACCATGGCTATGACCATTGCCATTACAGAGCTTCCCCATTCATTGCTCACAACTTCTCTGCAACTTTCTTGAATAATTCACTGTTATAACCTCCCTTAACGCACGTTAGCTTAATGTGTTAATTCTTTTTTCATTGTTGTCTAAAATTCAAACAATTAAAAGATTTGATCAAGTCATTTTTACTTGTTAAACTCAAGGTATGATCAATCTGTCTCTCCTCTCAAATTAATTCTTTCATGTTTACCAGGGAAAAAATGTCTAACATTTCTTCATATTAAAAAGTATTTTTTTACACCCACAGGTTGTGGCTCAATTGGCAATGTAAGTTAAGTTTGTGAAAAAAAAAAACTCTCGGGTTCGATCCCTACTAAGCACACTTTTGGAGAGAGGTAAGGAGTCTTAACTGTGACAAAGCCCAGAGTAGAATTAGTCTCAGACCATTAAAACAGAAGAGAATACATGTTCTTTACACAAAAAAAAATTTATAAAAAAAACCGTAATTTAAAATTAACAAAAAATTCTAAGCATTAATATTTGAATGTCAGACTTAATAAATATTAACACTCAATTGTTGCTGCATTATTTTTTACGTAAAATTTTCAATATTCGTCATATTAAAAATATAGAGATTCAAAAAATATAACAATTCAAAAAGATTTTTTTTCTTTTTGGCATATTTACATACACATACAAAGATAAAGAGAAAGAGGAGAGATTCACTTATATGTATGTAAAATAAATTGTTTTACATACTTTTTTTAACTTCATATAGGATTAATATTTTTGTAAATCAGTCGTTAAATTTAACAATCTACTCATATCTATTATGCATGTAATTTTTTGAATTAATCCGATATTCCTATCATTTTAATCATGAATAACATTTTTTTAATATATATTAACAATTGAAGTTTATTATTATGAAACAATAATTAGATCTTGGTACTGTCATAAGTTACCAAAAATAAATTCCTAAACAACTACTATGTAGCTAGCAAAAATCAAGGTCGATCTCACAGAGACTCTAATTAAATAAAATTACTTAGTTAAATTAAAATCTAATTTTTGGAGAAAGAAGAGAAATTTGGGGTTTTTAGGGCTACAACTAAATTTAGGGTTTCTAGAAACTAGCACTTAACTAATATACTAATAAAATATAAAAATTAAAATTCAAACAAATATTACAGGCATTCAGTTACAAGGTATATAATATTTTTGGACTTCCCCGTTGATCATTGACATCAAAAGATCATTGTTAATTAAATAGTCAACCGTAGTGTAACAATAAGTTTTGTTACACCTATCAATCTTTATTGTGTTGTTAGTTAAAACAAGCTCTTTAACTAATCCCTAACTACCAATTTACCTAGAACAAGCTCTCTAGATATAATTTGTAGTAGCATTAACAATTAGAAAGATATGAGTTGACTTAAGCAATAAACACATATGATGTAAATTTATTCAATTTAAACTTTTATTCTCCTAATCCTCTTGCGTTAAACTCAAAAGCAATTATGGACTTAATTTTTTAATCTAAGAGTAGATTATTTAATTAAACTAAATAGTTGCGCACCTATCTAATTAATCGATCAAACAATCATGAAATCATGCTCGGGGAATTTCAGATACTTAATAACAAATATATAATAATTTTTATAATCTCACAATAGATTTTTGCCAAGAATTATTAAATTACCTCATAACTGAATTAAAGAGCTACTCACTAAACATATTCAAGATTATCGAATTCGATCATATTTGGTGCATAAGATAAGGATATGATAAGATAATATAATATTATTGATAAGATAAAATTAGATTATATCATCTTATCTTATGTTTGGTGTATACAAGGATTAAGAATAGGATAGGATGATTTTTTATATCTTTCACCATATTTTCTGTGTGTAAAATTAAAAGTAGTATAAAATAATTTTTTTAGTACTTTTTTTAAAATTAACATAATTTAAATTTATAAATTTTTTTGTTATAAATATATATAAAAATTTAAATTTAAATTTAAATATTAGATATAATATTATAATTAATATTCAAATTTACTAGATGATTTGTTAATAAAAAATCACTTTCAAAAATTTATATTACATTTTCAAAAAAAAATTTGTTAAAAAATGAATTTTTATAAAAAAATTCTATCTACTTTTTCATTTTCTTTTCTTTTCTTTCCTTTTTGTTTTTATTTCTTTTATATGATTTAAATTTAAAATTTTTTTGTTGTAAATTAAATATATTTATTTTTAGAAAATTGAGTTTTTCTAAGAAATAAGTTTATTTTTTTAATTACATTAATTTTTCCAAAAAACAATTCTTAAATATTTTTCTTTATTTTTATGGTTTCTTTATCTTCTTTCTTTTTTTTTTCAAGTAGAAGTAAATATTGAAAAATAAATTTAATACTTTAAATTTTATAAATTAAAAATATATAATTTTTAATAATTTTATGGTTAATAGTTATTTTTCTTTTTTTTGACAATAAAAAAGAAAAAAAATAAGAAAGAAAAAATAAAAATTTAAACGTAAGAAAAAACTAGTTAAAAAATATCTTTTATATCAATTTTATGTTTGAGAATTTATTTTCTAAAAATGATTTAAAATTTTTAATTATTTCCAAAAAATAATTTTAAAAAAATTGTTCAAGAAAATATTATTTTATCAAAATTATAGTTTTTCTAGAATAAAAACAAAAAGAAAGAAAGAAGAAAAAGAAGTAAAAAATGAAAAGAAGGAAAAATTTTGGATTACTTAATTAATTAAACAAATATACTTATTATTTTATTAAATGTTTAAGTTAAATTTTAAATACAAATTTTAAAAATGAAATGAATAAAATATGAGTATTTATTTTTAATCTCATGAGATTAGAAATAATCCTTACCTTTTGAAGAGGATTGAATCATCCTACACTAGTAAGATGACTAATCCTCATTGTAATCCAATCCTCTCTTTAATGTGTGCACTAAACATAAGATAGGATGACTATTATTCTATTCTATTCATCATCTTATATACCAAACATGACCTTCATGTTAGATATTATCAAGAAAGTTACAATCATGCAAAGATCAATCAAATAAGCAATCTTGAATAATATAAAAACAAAAATAATCAATCAAGAATAAAAATCTAGCAAGAGCCTAACAAACAATTAATAAAACTAATAAAGAAACAAAAATCAATTATAAAATTACTTAAGCAATCGATAACTAATAAAAGGAAAATAAAAATCCCTCTAAAGAAACTATAAGAAATCAGTTTTGCCTAAAAATTTAATAAAGAAAATGTTAAATCAATAAGAAAACAAAAAGGAAAACAATTTAGAAGAAAAAGAGAAGAAAAATTTATTAAAAACCTAAAGAAAAACCCTACAAGACCGAGAAAGGGGAAGAGAGGGATTCCTCTTTTGTGAAGAGCCTAGTGCTCTTTCTATAGGCCTAAAAGTCCTAGGTAAGATTGGGATTAGGATAAGAGTTTACTTGTGAAAGAAGTTCTTTAATTTGTCAAACTCTTATCTTTATCTCATCTTTTTACAATAATTATCTAAATAAAATTCCTAAGGCTTACTTTTATTAATTAATTACAGATTTAAAACATAATAAAAATTTAGTCTTGTCTTGTCATTAACCAATTCTTATCTTGAACTTGCTTTGTTGGAATTTCTTCTCAAACTCATAATTATTGGCAAATTTTATGTGTTGACTTTCTTCAAAGTTTGACTTATCAAATGAACTTTGATTTTCGCGATCTTGTACATTCCGAAAATCTTGAGAAGTCTTCAACTTTCATGTAGGCTGCTTCTTGAAAACAGGTCGTTAAAGTGGTAAAAAATGTGCATCTTTAAAACTGGATAGAAAAATCTGCACTTTGTTCTTTTTATCTCCTTTTAATTTCAACTTTGATATTTAATGCCTAAAATATTAAAAAAAAAAAACATTAGCAAACACTTTTAGGCATAAAACATCAATAAAACAAATATATTAGTATATATATAATTAACAAAATATCATTTTATCAGATCTCTTAGTCTTGAGGGCTTGAATGCACCAAGCAATGTGGGGAGTACACCTTTAAGATCGCTCAAGGAGATATTAATCTCGAGGTGCACTAAACCAATCTTGAGACACTCTGATTGTAAGATAAAAAAAAATTAAATGTTTTTTTTATTAACTTGAAATTCAACATACATGATTTATGTAAATAGAATAAAAAATTGAATAGTCGGATTAAAAAAATATAAATAATATAAAAGAATATGAAATTGTATAAAAGAATATCATTTTATCAGCACTATGCGATATAGGGGGTATGCCCCTCTTAGTCTTGGAACCTTGAATGCACCAAGCAATGTGGTGAAGGAAACCGAAACAACACGCAGCGGAATTTAAATCATTCGGCCTCCACCAAGATCGATTCGGAGAGTTGCCTGATTAGGGTTTCGAGATTTTACCTGACGTTTTCTCTGAATTTTCTGTCGTTGGTCGAGTCACAAGCAGCAACTTTTCGTTCCTGCCTCTACGGTATCCACACGAACGGATCTCACGATCAGATGCCTTAAGGAGCGTTTTTATTCTTTTAACCGAACTGCTAGCTTCGATTAAAAGGAATGTTTTGTTTTCTGTTTTTAAAAAGGTGCGGCTATGTTTTAGAAAAACATCCCTTTTATAGGCAGTAAATTTTACCCTAAAATTTACTGCCAAACAGAACTCTAATCCTACTTAGAATAGGATTAGTTATATCCCTAATCCAATTCAGAATAGGATTAGTTATATCCTTAATCAAATTCAGAATAGGATTAATTAAGCTCCTCATTGATCCGTTCTAAGTGTGCGACCCAATAGGTTCTCAAAACAATGGCAATGACAAAATTGTCACAGGCAATGAGCGGTATCTAGCAACACATCATTGCTACCCATGTAACGAGAATGTCAATGACTCGACATAACCTTACTCGTGATAGATGTTACCGTGTAGTTTAATCCCTTTATCCTATGATGTCTTGATTAGACACAAGTCATGGAATGTGTCACACTTGTATAGTCTAATCAGCGTTTCTTGATTCCTGAGTAGACTAATTAAACAAATAAAATCAATATCTCATATTGACTTATTCGAGCACGGCCATGCATTTCTTAGTCTCACTCTATCAAAGGGCCCAAGACATCACTCTTGTTATATAAGAGGGATAAATCCTATCTTGATCACTCAACATCCCTCTACATAGATCAAGGCATACCCAATTACTACCTTTATAGTCCATCCTGTTACGAATGACATCTAGCAGCATTAAAGTATGCAATTCTCTATGTTGGGATCTCTGATGATCTCAAGTCAAAGGATCACATACACCATCATCACTATGAGAATCGCTTATGACATTCATATAACAATCCATGTAGCGTTCTCATGGAGGGTCGATCCAGTACATAGTTCTCTAACATGTACCTATGTGATGACTTGATATCCTATATCCATGACAATGGTCATCAGTCAACCACATACTAGTCTTATCGTATCATTGTTATCCTTGTTCACAATAATACTTGACTAGGGATATTTTAAGAATAGTGTGTTATTACTATTCTAAGGACATTATTATATAAGATTATATTACGCAGTTATAAGACAAATATAATAATGAACTATGATAAATAAAATGTCATGATACATAAAAAAAATGCCAAAGTCAATCATCTAATGAATGGTTCTAAGGGCATAATCCAACATGTGGGAGTACACCTTTAAGAACGCTCAAGGAGATATTAATTTCGAGGTGCACTTAAACCAATCTTGAGACACTCTGATTGTAAGATAAAAAAAAAATTAGATGTTTTTCTATTAACTTGAAATTCAACGTACATGATTTATGTGAATAGAATATAAAATTGAATAGTTAGATTAAAAAAATATAAATAATATAAAAGAATATGAAATTGTATAAAATTAAATTTATTTAATTTTAATGTAAACGGATTTCTTATCGTATATATGTATATATGTGTATGTGTGTGTATATATACACACATATTGTATAAATAATGAACCATCATGTTAAAAAAGTAATAGAATGATAATCAGCGGTAAAATGCGTTCTGTAATAAATAATTTAAATATATTTACATGAATGTATTCGTAGCGCAATTTGAACGGTTCAAAATCAAAATAAAAAGAAATTGAAGTGATATTCTTCAATACATGCATGAACATGTTCCAAAATAGTGAACATTAAACGAATTGGAGGAAAGTCGACTACTATTCTTTCCTTTCCAATCTGTTTATTTTTATCAAACCTTTTGAAGAGTTTGAAGAGAAGAATTTTAGTGGAAAACTTGGGTAAACCCCAACACTCTGAATTGATCTATGCTATTGCTAGCTAGTCTATGGTCATACAAAAAGTCAAAAGCGTGTAAAGAATAAGGAGGTTTAGATTGACGATAATAATATTGACAGTCAAATTACCCATCAACAACATCTTTCTTTTCTTTCTTTTTTTTTTCTTTCTTCTGAGTTGACTTTGTAATCTTAGCCTTTATTAGTCAGCTAAATTTTAAGTGGTACGATATACGATAACAATTTTAAATTATATTTTTCAAAATATAATAAAATTGTATATATTTTAAAATTATAGAGTTAAAATTATAACAAATATTAAATAAATAAATTAAATTGCTAAAATATTAATCAAAGCAATTCTTAATACATCAGTGATTACCAGAATATTGGTTAATGTTTCACATTTGAACATTATTTTTTTTAAATTTGAATTTAAATGACTTCAAATTAATCGTATAAAACTAAATAGAGTTGAAAACTATATTTTTTTAGAGTTTTGAAAAGGCTTTATTTATAATAGTCTCAAAAATAAAAGGTAAGTAAAGTAAAAATATAGATAAATATAAAAATAATTTATTATTTTAAAATTTTCAAAATAATTAAATACAATATTTAAGATAAATACATGTTTCAAAAGAATAAATAATGATATTTTTTGATCAAAGGGTTTAACTTTTATATATTTATGTAAGATTATATAAAATACAATAGATATAAGATTTTTTTAATTTACATTAATTCAAAATAATTAAATACAATATTTTAGATAATATACATATAAAAAAGATAGACTATCTGCATAAATATTTTTCTATTAAAAACTTTGACTTTTATATGTTTACATAAGAGATATAACATTTAAGGAAAAAATTAGTTAATGTAAACACAATTAAAAAAATCCATAAAAAGAACGGAATGAAAATTGAAAAAGAAAGTGATTGTATTTTAATTTAATGCTAAAATATATAGATTTAAATATCCAAGTTTAGACCTAAGGGTCGTAGCTTAGTTGGCAACACAGGCTGAGTTTGTGGGAAGAGCTCTCAGGTTCGACTCCTACTAAACACATCTTTGAGGAGGGGTGAAGAGTCTTAACTGTGACTAAACCCCGAACAGGATTAATCTCAGACTGTTAAAAAGGATGAGGATACCTGTGGTCTACACCAAAAAAAAATATCCAAGTTTAGTTTTTTTGGAAAATATTTAAAACTTTAGGATAATTCCGAATAAAATATATGGAGAATTTTTTGAAATTTAAAAATGACATAGTAAGTGATAAAAGAGAATCAAATTTTGAGATAAATTTTTATTGATTAAATGAAGATAAAATGGCTCCATTTTTTAAATTTCAATTATTTTTAAATTAAATAGAATTATGTCACGTTCCGAAATATGCCATATATAGTATTTATATATCACAAATTACTGAAATTAAGGTTGGGCTGTCTGTAGCGTCCAACTTATATTTAGACTCATTTATTTATAATATGCAGCAGAATATAATTACATTATATAATTAATACTACATCCTGTATTCAACATTTATGTACATCCCAAAAGTATCTTTATACAAGGCAGTATTGTATATACAAAGTCTGAATACATAAAGAGAAATCAGTATACCTTGACGGAATTTCAGAAACTGCCTAAGGGATACCAAAGATAAACGTCCTCCCAAGTGAAAAGATGGCTACTGAAGGTAATCTGTATGGAGAAAGAGGGGGTGAGCTTTGAGAAATCCCACTAAGAAATATATATAATAGAACTGATACTACATATCACTATATGCAAATTTTATAAAATATTCTGAATTTATAGTAAAGGAATAGATAGTACAGAGAGGACATGTGTTACGGGAGGAATACTATAGTCAGTTAGGTGACTAGATAGAGTATGGAATGATACTTTGAAGTACCTGTCATGTCCATGTCCTTGTCCCTAGTTCCGACTATAGGGAATTTGATTTTAAGTACAAAATCAGTAATAATCCAAAACATCTTTCAATAAACAATTTATATAAAATGGTCTTATAATGCTCCGTAAACATTATCAAACATTCTGCATCTCATGTAAATTGGAAAGCATAATCAATAACCAAGTTGTAAAACAAAATTTATAAAGGTATGAAAATTCAATATTACTTAAGAGACAAGGAATCACCCAATAGACTCATGTAATAACAGTAATAGTGACCTATGGCCATAGTCAAGGAATCCACAATGTACACTTGCCAAGTGACACTACAGAAGCTGAAGACTTGATAGGTCTATCAGTACAATCATCAGTCATACAGTCATACAGTAATAAGAGCATGTGCCCGCAAGCAGCTATGGGACCAACAATCTCTAAAAACAATATAAAACATTTCATAGTTGTTTACGAAGATAAATTCGGAAAGCTAAATCTTCAATCAATCCATAAATGCATGTTTTGGAAATATAAGTAGTTCAAAGATAAAAATTTATAAAATATTCACAGTTCAATATTCAGTTTTAAAAATATTCTATTTATTTGTAAATAAGTTATAAAAACATGCAAGTACCCTCACGTACGTAAAATTCGATAATATGAATTTTTAAATATTGAATTACCAATTTCAATAAGCCTATGAGGAGTTTATAATAAACATAGTTAAAACTTAATTAATTTCCATTTCTAGGATTCAAGATATACCAAATTAGAATTCTACGAGTTTCTTAAAAATTTCGGTAGCGTAAGGCTAGGTATATCCTAACCCTCCCGCAAAAAAAAAAAACAGTTTAAAATTTTCCAAAGCAATTTCAAAAAATCATTCTTATAATAAAACATACATCATAGTACCCCTATGTCCATCATATATATTCCTTATCGCTTAATTTCCCGCTATGCTGCCTGCTAGCGTCAGTAGCCTTGTCTGACTTAAAAGCTACGATTTATCACATAAACACAGTCATTTCAATTACTAACAGTATAAAGAATATTCTACTCATTATACGTTAGTACATTGCCTACTGTAGCTGCCAAACCAGTCTACTTCACCCAGTGTTAATATTGCAACTAACCTCAAATCACTTTCGTTTTCAATTTTAACTTCACCAACAAGTTTGTATTAATTTATATAGTATTCTAGAACCCAAAATACACTGAGTTGAACACCATTTTAGTGTCCCCTTCATCCAAATCGATTCCTTTCTCTCTCCTACACTAGCTATTTCAAAAATTCAAGCTTAAATCTATGTTCTACTATAATTCTACTTAATTTCTACAACACTTTCATATGAGGAAGCATCATGATCATAAAGATGGTAGCTTGGCCGAAACCCTAGGGTGTCAATTCTCATGGTTTTGTTTCAATTCTAACTTGAATTCATACTTAAACAATGAAAACACATGACATTTAACTATAAAACCATGAAAAATCTATGCTTTCTTCAAGATCTTACATTGGTTGAATATGATGGGCTACCTTAGACCTTGATTTTGGCCACTTTAGGCCTTGATTTTGGTATGGGTTTGTAGTGCTCTGGATTCTATATAGCTTTGGTGAAGGAATTTTTTGCTTTCGGTGTAATTTGGTTAAGGTTTCACAAGCTTTCTCTCTCTTCAAGCTTTAAAAATGGTGGATGGTAAGAAATAAAAAGTGCTGGTCAAAAATGAGGAAGATGGCAGAAAATTCTGGAAAAAAATTATATCTTGATGGCAAAATTACCATTTTGCTCTTAATTATGAAAATTTTAGACCATTTTGCCCTTATAGTTTGACTTTGTTGAAACTATCAGTCTAATCTCCAAAACATTTCTTTTAATCACCAATTACATCTATTTAACATATTCTTATGGTCGGAGGAGCCTTCGATGTGGTTTGACTTGGCATTTGTGTAGAATTACAAAAATACCCCTAACCGTAAAATCGCGTAAGTTTCTGTTTCTTCAAGTGATTCAGTCTACTTATTGACATAGCATGGGACTTTCTCACATGAGGATTATCTTACATTTGACACTAAGTCAAAAGTCAATTTCATTTGACTGTTATTCGCGAAAATTCTACCGGCCTATGTTATTAATCGTCATTTTTAAATTTGTTTCACATGCTTCAAAAATGGCCAAAATAAATGAGTTTGAGTTACAAATTCTTACCATTACTTTATTTGGCTCCAAATATTGAGTCTACCAGGTTTCACCTTCATTCGGACACTAGAAAGTCTATAGGGCTTATCATGCTGTTTCCTCTTATACTTACGAAATACACAGGAATTGAATAGTAGTGAAAAATCTTATGTGTGCTATAATATTAGAATGTGTGGTTCTCACAAATTATTTTATAAAAGTTAAAATTAATTTATTATCTTGGAGGTAAAAAGTTAAAGCTATTTTCGTTTTAGCCAAAAATTTTGGCTTTTATATATTTATATAAGACACATGAAAGAATCCATATTTGTTTTCTAATAATTTTGGTTTTTGTGAATAACTTTTCTTGTGTTTTTTTTTGGTTCCCAATAAGTTTGTTCATGATTGACTTTTTGATTTTTCTATTCATCAAAGCAAAATTCCATCAATTATTATTATTTTAATATATCATGAAAAAAATAAGTTGTCAAAGAAAAATATTTGAAGTGTTATAAATTCAAAACTTTTAACTCTTACTTTTATGAAATTTAAATGTATAAAAATTGTGTTTATTTGACCAAAAATGTACTTAAAATGATCATGGACGAAAAAAGTTAAAATGAGGAAGTGTAATGTTCACGGACAATATTCAATGAAATGCCATAATAGAATTCATAGTTGGAGTGAATTTTATTATTTACTTAACTCATTGGAGGAAGACAGTACATACTTAATTCCTCTTGAACCCCAGTTTAGACAAATCTGTCAAAATTGAAACTTACCTTTGATCATGGAATAGCATCAATTCAAAGTCTTCGGTATTATATTTAGCAGAGTTTTCAACGTAAGATGTTTTCCCTGTAAATGGAAAGGACTAATCTTATTTCTGGATTTTGAAGCGTTAATTTCCAAAATCAACGGAGACTATTCTGCATCAAATAAGAGCTCAATTTTACGTGTAAATCAAATAAAAAAAAACGAAAAATTGAATCTTGAATTTAATTTTTTTTAATAAGGGATAACAACAGTTAGGTTGAAGTTTAATTGTTTAGTAAAAAATATTTGACATGGCAAAGAAACAACTTTTAATGGTTTTCTTCTAAAAAAAAAAACTCAATTAAATAAATAGTATTTTAAAAATTCAATTGTTTACAATAAAAAGCGAGAGTTCATGTGAAAATTACGAACAATGTAAGGACATTTTTAATATTTTTAACCAAAAAATTATTTTAAAAAATTTAGGTCTTTGCATAATTTCTAGCTATACGCATAGAACTTGTAAAGGTTTTTTGTTTTTATTTATGTTAATTTTGTTGTTAGGCTAATTATGTTGTCAGATCTAATTTTACTTGAAATCTATTGCATATAAGTTGTTTTAGTAAAATTTCACAATAGGTGTTCATGGGTAAAGGTAGGGTAGGATTGGATTAGACTTACGTCAGATGGTAAAGGATTTCAAAAGGACCCGAGCCTAGCCTAACACAATGTTTTGAACCTAATTATTTGTCTAAATCTATTTTTACATAAAACAATTAAATATAAGCTGATCCTAACTCACCCAGACACTATCAATTTTAGAAAAAAAAGAACTTAAAATATTTATTAAAACATAAAAAATGCTCAATAATTAATAAGTATAATCCAATAAATTTAAATAAACTATTACAAAAAGATTACATGAGCATGAAACTCTAAGCCAAAATCCAAAAAAACAACACAAGTTCAAAATAAAATGTTCAAAAATTTTTTAAAATAATTAAAATATATTAGCATATTTTCCTATAGTTGCCTTTCTTAAAATACCTTCAAAAATCTTTTTAAAACGTACAAAATACTGCAACACCGTAGTTTTGTTCGGATTTAAAAAATGTTTTAGGTTTATTGAATTTAATGAGTTTAGTGGGTCACTTTTAAATCTTAATGGTCTTGGGTTTGAAGTTCAAGTTAACGAAAGCCCAATTATTCATGTCCAAGTTCATGTTTCGGCCTAAATTTTCTAGATCTTGGTCACCAAGACCACTACGTTAGTTTGGAAAAATTCACAATGATTGCAACAGGAGGAGTTGTTTTACATTTGACTATTGTTGTTGCACAAAACACCAATAAAGGTATGCTAATATCGATGTTCATACTTAATCTCCATATGTCTCTAAGAAGCTTTTGTAAAACAAGAAAAGTCAGAAAGACGCAGGGGTGGTTCCCTGCGTAGACACTCCGATGCTTAAGTCAGCAGAAAGTTCTTCAGTATTGGGAAGCGTAAAAGCCAGTAGTCAAAAAATTAGGTCATAAAATTGTACCTGAGGGCCTATTTATAGGCCAATATTCTAGGTTAATTGCTTAAGGATAAGTCCCTCATTTTACTGAGAATTTGTGTCCCGATATAACACAAGTTCCTCGAAAACCGGGAGCATTCGGAGCCTGTCGCCTGCGAGAGACTCATACCACGTGTCACGTTGTGGCGTCAGGGATCTGTCGCTAGCGGGAGCTGGAGTCATGCGCCACGTGTCGCCTTATGACTGCAGGCGACGGACTATAAATCTGTCACAAGGTGATAGGTGCAATGCGCGCCAGGTGTCGCCTGGTGATTGAGGCGACAGACTCCAGCGACAAGCGTAATGAAGTAGCTTTGCCTTCTGTCGCCTAAGACCACGTGGCCCGGTTATTCTCCGCCACGTGGTGATTTTGACGCTTTTTGGGCCTGGCCCAATGTCGGTAGAGTTTGCCATATCAATTGCTCCCCACTCTCTTGTTGGATTTTCTCCAACCAAGAAAGTATAAATATGTGTTTTTGGGCTTTAGCCCAATCGTCAATAGTCCTGTTTTTTTTTTTGTGATTTCTTCTGGTATTTTTTGCAGGTGAAAAAATTCTACTCTGCGACAGGCGTGATCAGGCGCGACGTTTGGTATTCCCTGTCGCGGCTATATAAACTGTTGGGCCCCAACAAGAGAGCATACGAGAAACCTCTGAGCAACTGTCTGTCACCCGTTTTCAACTCTCTTGCCGAAAAGAGTCTTTCGCTCTCACACCAGGAGTCTCTCGCTTATCTCATCGACATTAAGTATACATCTGTTGCCTCATTTATTCACCTATCACACTAGGTTCAGGTCTCCCGTAGGTGGCTTGGTCTTCCGCGTAGAGTTTAGGTCTCCCGCAAGTATCTTGGTCTTCCGCGTAGAGTTTAGGTCTCCCGCGAGTATCTTGCTCAGTAGATCTGTCGCCTTAATAGGTCTGTCGCCTAAAAGGTCTGTCGCCTTAATAGGTATGTCGTTGGGTAGTTTTGGCCTTTTTGCCATGTCTTTGCTACGCCCGGGTAAAACACTTAAAACGGGTGGTCTCGTGTGTTCTTTGACAAATGCTGACTTAGAGGATATCAGGACTCGTTTCCCTCTTCCCTCGGGTTATAGCTATAGACTTCCAGTGCAGGGGGAGATTACGCCCGACTTGGTTAGAAACGATGTAGCCATTCATAAGGCTTCTTTGTCTTTCAGTTTTTGCTTCCCTCTTCCGGAGTTTGGGAAGCATTTCTTAGATATAAGGACATCGTCCCGTGTCAACTCCATCCCCATGCTTGGGCTCAACTGGTAGCGTTTTCCCTAGTGTGTCATAACCTGGATATTATTCCAACAGTTCCTCTCTTAAGCGCATTTTTTAGAGTTCGTAGGCTGAAAGGGTTAAAAACGTTCTCTCTTCAATAGCTAACGGTCGACGAGTTTCCTAATAATAAAATCTTCTCGGATCTCCCCAATAAATTGCGTGGCTTTGAGAGCGAGTGGGTCGTTGTTGAGATTCCAAGCGACCTGCGGATTCACTCTAGATGGACTCGTGATACTTCCGACCATTCACAGCGCTCGGGAAGATTCAGAACAGAAATTTTAAGAGACCAATTTGGTGAGCCTATTCGGCGAATCTGTTCTACTGGGGAGCGTAATTTATTTTCCCTTTTAACCCCGGAGAACATTGTCGCTGCCGGTTGGGGGGTAAGCAAGACCGTTCTTGGGGCTTCGGCTGCCCCATCAGACCTGCCTACAACTCCGCGTGTTTCTGATGTTGGTCCTAGTTAGTCGACCCCGATACCCGTAGCCGAAGCATCCACCCCGTAGGTCGCCTTGTAGATGAATCCTTTTCATATTCGGAGGACGAGACCCCTGAGGTTGCGGGTACTAGTGATTAAATAGAGGAGAACCCTGAGTGGGCTCAGGCTGATGCCTTGGGAGTCCTTTCGTCAATTTTCGTTGGATTCAAATTTGGATAGTCTAGAGGACTTTGGTGGTTTTCTAGGTTTCAATCCTTTTTTACTTTTTGTACGCATGTGCGTGGCGTTTTACTTGGTCGGCTAATCCTTTCTGTTTATATTGTGTAGGCATGAACTTTCGAGATTTGCTGCGTAGGAGGGATGCCAGTGCTGCTGCTCGGGCAGCTCCTCCTTCTCAATCACAAGCTGGAGCCCCCTCATCTGGACCGGCTCGTGCTCCTACTCCTCCTCCTCCAGCCACTGGTGAATCCAGTTATCCTACCCAAAAGGCCAGAAGGAATAAGCAGAAGAGGCCTCTTGTTCCTAATCATGGTTCAGACGATCGCGAGAGCTCTGAGTCCTAAAGGGGTGATTCAGCCCGTCACGAAGGTGGCTCTTGAGTCACTGAGGATAGGTCTGCCCCTCGCCAACCTAGGCGCAAATACAGAAAGAGGCTGATTATTGAAACCACAATGCCTACAAGACCGATTTTGCCTAAGGTAGCCGATCCAACTTTAAGGCGCTATCCGGTTGATAGCGGGGTCGTTGTAGGTGGAGAAGACTTCTAGATCTATCCTGGAGTGAATGACAACGATAACATCGAGGATGCAGGGATAGCGTCTCGTCTGGCCTGGAGCACCATCCTCCCTCGTGATGAGGCAGGCCTTTTCACAAACGTTACAGAAGCGGAGGATAATTCTGACTATTTCGCTATGAAGGTGAGAGCTTTGTGCTTGTTTGGTAATTAGATTCTCCCTTTTTAAGCTCTTTCGTCAAGTTTTTTGAGTCACGTCTGTTTTATGTCTTGTCAGACGGCTTAACAAATTACGGCGGTCAATGCTCGACATAGGGCCCTCAGGGAGCAAGCCGATAAAGAGATTCGTGAACTTCGAGAGCAAAGAATGGAGCTTACGAATGAGGTTGTCCAGCTTCGCCCCTGTCCCAAAAGGATGGAGGAGTTGAGTAAAAAGAATGCTGATCTCGAGCAAAGGCTCCGAGAAGAGCAGGCGAAGGTGGCTTCCCTTCAAGGGTACCATGAAGCTTACAATAAGGCCGTCAATGATCGGGGAGCTATGGAGAGGCAGCGGGATGAGGCCATTGAGGAGCTGCACAACGTACTGGATCGTTAAAGAGAAGCTCGAATCGAGGCCGTTCGTGAATACCGCTTGTCCTAGCATTGCTTTCACAAGAAAACAGAGTTCGCAACGGGATTCATTAAATACGATTTCTACTTGGCTCGTTCTTGGCTGGAGAAGCATCGACCTAGTGAGGCTTTCCCTGAATTGCATTTTACTGAGGAGGCCAAGTACTATGAAGCTCCTTCTTGGACCAAGTATGAGCCTAACTCGCAAAGTCCGGAGGTCTATTTAGCAGAGGGAGCCGCGGATCAACTGGACAATCTTGAGGGTCCTTGGCCTCCTCGACAGCCACAACGTCAGCCTGAGTCTTCTGAGGTGTTTGATCGATCTGAGCCTCCAACAGTGCGTGACGTTCCTGAGTCTGTCGAGGCAGGCGATCAACCTGAGTCTATCAAGGCACTATTGGGGTTAGACGGTGACGAGTTCCAAATTTCTGATTCTGCAGTCGTTGATCCCGTGCCAGACTCTGCGGCTGTGGTTGGGCCTTCAGGTGACGTTCTTGCTTCCAGGATGACTTCTTCGGCTCCCTAGGATCCTGATTCTTCGACTCCTCCACTTCCTGAGCCTCAAGCTTCTCAAGACGCTAGTGTTGATGTAGCGCCTTCTCAGCCGGCTGACTCGATCATTGCCGTAGATTAGAGTTTAGTATTTTTTGTTTTGTTTGTTAACTCCAATGTACAGATTCATTTTTAATGAAAAGTAGCATTTCATTCTGTAGCTCTTTCTTTCTATTTATGTGAATTCAGTATAATACTTTGTATACCTGTTACATCACAAAGTTCTGAAGCGATATTAAATAATTCAATTTTTTGCGGCGAAAGCGTACCTTTACCTTTACACCATGTTGCTCCCCAAGTTCTACTTTGAGACAGCGTTTTTATTCCTCTGCAAAGATGAATTTTTCTCGAGCATTGTGCCTATTTTGCACTTTTTTCGCTTAAGGACTTTATTGAATAACGACTAAAATGTCAAGGTGTTAACCATAATTTGCCAACTTATCGCAACATATTAGTTTGAAAATTTCAACGTACCTCGTTACATGCTATTTTGTACGTTTTGTGTTACCTAGATATCGCATTTGTTGCTCGATGGTTTCGCTGTTTTGCCTTTCTCACGCACTTTTCGTGTTTAAGGACTGGTCTTTGCTTGTTTCGCACCTTTTTTTTTGTGTTTAGGGACTTTTAGATGTGCCCGTCTTGCGCATTGTTTGCTTAGGGATTTTTGTTTGCCCGTCTCGCACATTTTTCGCTTAGGGACTTTGTGTTTGCCCGTCTCGCGCATTTTTCGCTTAGGGACTTTAGTTTGCCCGTCTCGCGCATTTTTCGCTTAGGGACTTTATTTTGCCCGTCTCGCGCATTTTTCGCTTAGGGACTTTATTTTGACCGTCTCGCGCGTTTTTCACTTAGGGACTTTAATTTGCCAGCTGTTGCCTCATTTCAATTTCTGTAAAACATAATCTATCTCACACATTGCATTAGAGAAAATGATGGGCTGGCCTTTATTCATAAGTCATATGATTGCGAAACAATAGTAACGGAGCAATAGATGGAAAAGTAAAGACAAGAATAACAATAAAAAAAAGAGTACAATGTTTACTGCCAATACAACTTAAGATGGTTGGTATTCCAAGTCTTTGAGATCTTCTTTCCTTGCAAGGTTTCCAAGGTACATGTGCTAGGTCCGACCATCTTTCTGATTCTGTATGGTCTTTTCCAATTAACCCGGAGCTTTCTATCCTCCTTATGGGCGTTTGTAATTGCCGACTTTCTCAATACCAGGTCTCCTTCTTGCAATTCTCTGTTCTTCACCCGTGCATTGTAATAAGTGGCTACCCTCTGTTGGTAAGCAGCCAATCTCATTTTTGCTTTGTCTCTCAGCTCATCTATCAGGTCTAGATTTTCCCTTAGTCCCTGAGAATTAAGCTCCTCGATGTAGGGGACCAACCGAGGTGACTCAGCTCCAACTTCTACTGGGATGAGGGCCTCAGTCCCATACAGCAAATTGAACGGTGTTTCCCCTGTCGACACCTTGCTTGTCGTTCTGTAGGCCCATATGACACTCGTGAGCTCGTCTACCCATGCTCCCTTTGCTTTGTCTAGTCTGGTCTTCAACCCATGTAGTATAGTTTGATTACTCACCTCTGCCTGCCCATTAGCCTGCGGGTAAGACACAAAAGATATTCTTAGGAGAATGTTCAAGCTTTTGCAGAAATCTCGGAAAGCATCACAATCAAACTGCTTCCCATGGTCTGCATTTATCTTACGGGGGATCCCAAATCGGCAAATTATGTCCTTCCACACCATTGCTTCCACCTTCTTCTTAGAAATTGTGGCCAAAGGCTCGACCTCTATCCACTTCGTGAAGTAATCCGTGGCCACAAGTAAGTACTTTCGTTGTCCTGAGCCTAGTGGAAAAGGTCCCAAGATATCTAGTCCCCACTGTACGAATGGAGTTGGCTGGAGAGTGTTCTGAAGGGCTGAAACAGGCGCAGTTGTTATTGGAGCGAATTTCTGACACTTTTCGCATCTTCTCACTTTATCTGTGGCATCCTTCCTCAGTGTAGGCCAATAAAACCCCGCAAGCAGTATTTTTGAGGCCAAGGCATGAGCCCCTAAATGTTCACCGCATATTCCCTCATGAACTTCAGCTAAGGTGTACTCAGCCTGTTGGGGCCCTAGGCATTTCAGCAAGGGAATTGTGAAGCTTCGCTTATAGAGTTCTCCATTTACCACGGTAAACCTGGCACTTTTCAATTTCAACCTTCAAGCCTCGTCACTGTTAGCTGGGAGTGTGTTCCCCAATATATAGTCTTTGATCGGGACTTTCTAATCATCTTTGATCTCGATATCGCAGACACCTTCTTCTTCGATACTTGGCTTAGCAAGGGATTCCACTTTGACGATACCCCCTTTGACTCCTCTAGAAGAAGCCAATTTTGAAAGAGCATTTGCATGGTTGTTCTTTGACCGATTTATCTGAGTCAGCTGGAATTGCTTAAACGATTGTGCCAACAATTGTACCTTCTGCAGATAAGGGACTAAGGCGTGTTCTCGTGCTTCATACTCACCCGAGAACTAGTTTACCACCAATGGTGAATCACTATGGGCCACTAAGTTGTTGACTCCTAGTTTCTCAGCAAGTTTCATCCCAGCTATCAAGGCTTCGTACTCGCCTGTATTGTTCGAACTTGGAAAATCGAAATGTAGGGAATACTCATAGGTTTCCCCTTCAGGCGATATTAGCACAATTTCGGCTCCACTGCCATCCATGTTACAAGCTCCATCAACAAATAATTTCCACCAGACTAATTCTGTTTCCTCTTGGACCTCTCGACCAGTGCATTCTACAATGAAATCTGCCAATGCCTGTCCTTTTATTGCTTGGCGAGGTTGGAAGTGAACGTCATATTCACTCAATTCGATAGCCCATTTAATTAAACGCACGGAGTGTTATGGTTTCTGCAGTATTTGCCTCAAGGGCTGATCCGTTAAGATAGTCACCGAGTGAGCTTGAAAGTAAGGCCGCAACTTCCGAGTTGCCATCACCAGGGATAAAGCTATTCTTTCAACTAAGGGGTACCTTGCCTCGGCATCTAGCAGGACTTTGCTTACATAATAGATCGGGCAATCCCTGTCCTCTTCTTTCCTTAGTAGGACTGCACTTACAACTTTCTTTCCTACACCGAGGTACATGAGGAGGTGGTCTCCGGGCTGTGGCCGAGATAATAGAGGCAACTCATTCAGGTAGTCTTTCAACCTTTCAAAGGCGTCGCTGCACTCTTCCGTCCATTTGAAGTTCTTTCCTGCCTTTATCGCCTTGAAAAATGGTAGACTTCTTTCAGCTGATTTGGATAAGAAACGACTCAAGGCTGCTATCCTCCCTGTCAGCCTTTGAACTTCTCTTACAGTATTTGGTGGCCTCATGTCCAAAATAGCTTGAACTTTCTCGGGATTAGCCTCTATCCCTCGATTAGTAATCATGAATCCCAAGAACTTTTCGGATCTCACCCCAAATGAGCATTTATTGGGATTAAACTTCATCTCGTACTGTCGCAGCACATTGAATACCTTAGTCATTTTTTTAGCATGTGATTCTCTTTATCGGCTTTTGATGATCATATCATCAACATAAGCTTCCATGGTGTTGCCCAACAAATCTTGGAACACCTTATTTACATACGCTGGTAGGTAGCTCTCACGTTTTTCAAACCGAATGGCATTACTCGATAGCAATATGTCCCACTATCGGTAACGAACGAAGTCTTTTCCTCATCATCTGGATGCATCATGATTTGGTGGTACCCTGAAAAGGCATCTAAGGAACTAAGCAATTCATACCCACAAGTTTCATTTACTAACTTATCTATTCGGGGTAGTGGATACGAATCCTTAAGGCAAGCTTTGTTCAGATCCGTGAAGTCCACACACATTCTCCATTTCCCGTTGGCTTTCTTCACTATCACAACGTTGGCCAATAACTCTGGATAATTAACTTCTCTAATGAATTTCGCCTGTAACAATTTCGAAATTTCTTCGTTTATTGCCTGTTGCCTCTCTGGAGCAAAATTCCTCTTCTTTTGCTTTATCGACCTTGTCCCCGAGACTACGTTCAACCGATGACAAACAACTTCAGGATTAATTCCGGGCATATCGGCTGGGGTTCATGCGAACACATCACTATTCTCTTTTAGGCATCAGATTATTTCTCCTTTCACTTCTTTAAGAAGCTGGCCCCCCACATACACTATTCTTTCTCCATCTTTTTCATCCAACCGAATTGCCTTCATCTCCTCGTCAGGTTTTGGCTTAGGCTTTTCTTCAATTGTAAGGGTTTCCATCCTCTGAATCCCCTTACATGTGGTGGATGCGACATTACATGTCCTGGCTTTCCTTTGATCTCCCCTCACTTGTCCAACACCGTGAGGAGTTGGAAACTTCATTAACAAATAGCAGGGATGCACTACCGCTCTCATGTCGTTTAACAATGGCCGCCCGAAGATCATATTGTAAGCCACAGACGTTGATCTCACCACCATAAACAACGCTTGTTGGATGACATCATTTGGGCTCTCCCCCAATGTAATAGGTAGCTAAATGGCGCCTGCTACCTTTACCTTCTCTCCAGAGAAACCATATAAGGGTGTGGGTACTAGCTTCAACCTATCTTCCGTGATATTCATCCTCTCAAAGCAGTTCCAGTAGATTAAATTCACCGAACTCCCATTGTCGACTAAGATTCGACTCACTGGGTGCTTTGCTACCACGGCTGTAATTACCATCGGGTCATCATGAAGAACCACTACATCTCCTCTATCGGCTGGCGTAACAGTAATGGGTTCCTTATCCTGGTTTTCCTCCATTATTGAGTTGATTTGGTGGGCCTGTCGAGCGTAAGATTTTCGAGATGAGGAAGAAGTACCAGCTAATGACTCACCCCCGGATATTACGTTAATAGCTGGCCTTGTGGGTTCATTATCTTCCTCTTGATTCCTTCCTTCTGTTCTTCTGTCATTATCTCTCCTGTCACCTTCATTTCGTCTCACAGGTCCCCTGTTTTCACCTCTTCTGTCTCTAAATTGATTTCCTCTGTTCCGTGTAGGATAGTTGTTTTTGTCACCTCTCCACACGAAACGGTTTATTTTTCCCTCTCGCGCTAGCTTTTCTAGCTGATTCATCAACTCCCTACACTTCTCGGTTGTGTGCTCATGCACTGAGTGGTAATCGCAATACGACCTTAAATCATGGCCTAAATTCCCCGACGCCTTTTTTGGAGTCTGTATAAGCCCTGATCCTTCAATAGCTGCCAACACTGAAGCTCGAGATTCAGTGAGTGGGGTATAGGAATTGTATTTTAGTGCGGGAGCTTTCTCAAACTTTCTCGGTTGCCTAGAAGATGCTTCAGTGACCTCTCTTCCTCGTTTCCTTCCATTCTTGGATTCTCCTATCATCACCATTTTATGTACTTCCTCCTGGGTTACGTACTTATGTGCACGGGAAAGCAGGTCTGAGATGGTAGTTGGCTGTTCTAGCGACAGAGATTCTTGCAATTTCTCAGACCTTGTCCCATGTAACATGGCTGCCACGGCTATACCGACTTGCAGATCTCGCACCTCTAAAGTAGCATCTCTAAACCGATCCACATAACTCTTCAATGACTCCTTAGCTCCCTGCTTAATAGTGAGCAAATAGGTCGATTCCTTCCTTCTCTGACTATTCACCGTAAACGCCTTGAGAAACTCACTTCGCAGCTGGTCAAAAGAGACAATGGACCCTTCAGGCAGGTTATTGAACCATTTCATCGCATGTCCGGATAAAGTTAAGGAAAAGGCCCTACACATTATCTCGTCTTCCCATCCATGTAGCAACATTAAGGCCTCATAGTTTTGCATATGGTCGTAGGGGTCCATCTTTCCGGTGTATGCGGCCATCTGCGGCATATTGAACTTTTGGGGCAGAGGTTTTTGCATGATGGTTGTGCAGAACAGTACTCTTCTTCTCTGGCTCTCTTCTGCAGACACTAACTTTTTCTCTTCTAGTACCTGTTCTATCATCTCCTTCATGTCCACAGAGGGAGCGAGTTGATTCCTAGCATGAGACAAATCGGGCAGGTCTTCGACAACTATTTCCTTACCCCTTCCTTGAGGTGCATCTGTTCGTGACATTTTTGTACACCAAGTGGGGTCAAACTCCAACCCGGCTCCCCAAGTGCTTTGGCTGTCATCACCGTTCTTTCCAGCACCTCCAATACCTTGTTCTGCATTGGTACCAGTGAATTTTGACAAGTCATGGTGGTGGGCGGAAGACCCTGCCGCTCGATCGACACCCTGTCGCTCAGGTACCTGTCGCCCGACACCAGACACCTGTCACGTGACCCCTGTCGCAGGGTCTAGGCCTGTCGCTTCCTCAGTCTCTCACTGGTTACCTGCGACAGGCCTCTTGCTCCCCTGTGCTGCCGCACCCTGATGAATGTCATGCTCTTCCACATGGGGAACCTCTCGCCGACGATAGGAGTCTGCCGTTGTTGTGTCCTCCTGTCGCCAAAACACCTGTGGCGGGACACCTCTACCTGTTCCTCCTACCAAGTTCTGCACGGCAGGCTGTAAATCCAATGTCGGGAGAACTCCTTGGAATAGATCCACCATGGCTCGCAGCGCCTGGGTAGTTTCTTCACTCTGTCGCTTCAAAGCCTCGAATTCTGCCGCCGACACAGTAATTCTTTCTTCCTCCCTGTTCACCTGGTTCGTCTGGCGAATCTGCTGTTCAGGGGAGCTCACAGAGTTTTCCTCACTTCCTGTCCTTACGTTTGTCGATCTTGTTCTCACCATCTTAGAAAATCTTGATTGGCTTTTTATACATTTCCCACAGACGGCGCCAATTGTTATTGCACAAAACACCAATAAAGGTATGCTGACATCGATGTTCGTACTTAATCTCCACGTGTCTCCAAGAAGCTTCTGTAAAACAAGAAAAGTCAGAGAGACGCAGGGGTGGTTCCCTGCGTAGACACTCCGATGCTTAAGTCAGCAGAAAGTTCTTCAGTATTGGGAAGCGTAAAAGCCAGTAGTCAAAAAATTAGGTCGTAAAATTGTACCTGGGGGCCTATTTATAGGCCAATATTCTAGGTTAATTGCTTAAGGATAAGTCCCTCATTTTATTGAGAATTTGTGTCCCGATATAACACAAGTTCCTCGAAAACCAGGAGCATTCGGAGCCTGTCGCCTGCGAGAGACTTATACCACGTGTCACGTTGTGGCGTCAGGGATCTGTCGCTAGCGGGAGCTGGAGTCATGCGCCACATGTCGCTTATGACTGCAGGCGACGGACTATAAATCTGTCACAAGGCGATAGGTGTAATGCGCGCCAGGTGTCGCCTGGTGATTGAGGCGACAGACTTGGAGTCTGTCGCCTAGCGACAGGCGTAATAAAGCAGCTTTGCCTTCTGTCGCCTAAGACCACATGGCCCGGTGATTCTCCGTCACATGGTGATTTTGACGCTTTTTGGGCCTGGCCCAATGTCGGTAGAGTTTGCCATATCAAGACTACTTAGATCAAAATCAACGACCTTCTTTTGGCAGTGACATGATTATGACTTAATCGATGCATAAGCATAAAATCAATTTCCAAAACATGTTCCAACCAATGTCAACGCATATGCAAGAAAGCACAGAATGCTTGCTAATGGCACAATGACAACTACAAGTCAAAACACTAGTAAATCATTGTGGCTTAATATATCTACATTCAATTGTAACTTCGCTTAAAAAATTTGCCTTAGGAGAGCCTAGTAGTTCAGCAGAACAAATTGCATATTTAAAGCATGAAACTGCAATGAAAAGAACGTTAAGGAAAAAACAAAAATGGATGACAGCCTATGAATTCCCATTATAGTGCAGCTATTACTTAACTAGCCATGGCTATTTTTTTTTGCTAAGCCATATATTTATTAATGAAACATTAAGTTACAAACGTAACCACATATTACGAACGCAACCGCATATTACTCGAAAGCAGGAATAAAAGTCAATATATCCTAACAGATTGAAAAGCAATCCTCTAAGACAATAGATAATTCGTGTTCAAAATCTTGTTTTGGACACCGCTTCAATTAACTTTTGAAACAAACAGTTCCTAAAGTGAAATCATAGCCACCAAAACAAGTAGTTGAAGTATTACTCAAACCAATGGATAAAATTTTCGTTTACAGTTGAGTTTGATTACCCAAACTTTTCAAATGGCAAGCAAGCAACAAAAGGAGATGGAAAATATGTAAAAATATAAAATAAGAACAAAACATTCATAAAAGCAACCTTCGATAAAAATCAATGAAGCTTTTTCTAAAAATATTTATAGCATAAAAGACGTCAAAACACAATTCACATACTTACTGTTCGCCACAAAGCACAATTCACCACCATCATACTTACTGTTTACCAAACTCAAACCTACAAGAAATTGTTAGATATTTTAATGAACCATGTGATTAATATGACATTTCAATCAAATGAAATAAAATAATAAATTAATGTGATTTTTCAATACCGATACTTATAATCATAAATGAAATATTAAGAAATACATTATATTGATTAGAATTTAAAGGGTTTCACTTGATGGATGTGTAAACTATTATGTTGTAATTAATATTTTACAAAAATGTGAAAAGATATGTTGCTTTTTACGAAAAGACTCTTCCTCTCATTATCCTTATATAAAGCATCTTTCTCTCTATGAAGAAAATACGATTAAGAACATAAATAGTTAAGTGGGAGAAAGAAGCTCTTCTCGAAATTATCTTTAAGGATTCATCAAGTTTATCTTCAAAAATTTGTCATGGAACAAGGTATGTTTTCTCTTAATTAAGTAACTGTGAAAATCATTTTGTTCAAAGAACTTGAAAATTATGATTATGCAAAATCATGATTCATTTGCATAGTATAGTTTAATTAACATATCGTATCAGAGCTTTCGATTTAAAGAACTAATAATTTTTCTTTAAGTAATTACTTTTTCTTAAATTATATGATTTACGAACTAATCGAGAAAATAGAAATAATGAAAATACCTTGTTACTGATTATTGATCGATTGTGGATGGCATGATTATGATCAACCTCTTGTTAAAGTTATAATGATGATGCGATGATGATAACATGCAATGTTCACAATTTTGTATATGTTATGTTTAACATCATAATCGTGGATATTATGTTTTGACGTTTATATATAAAGAAGTTATTTATTTATTGAAATAAATAAATAATTTGTGAATAATGAGCAAATATTGTATGATTATTTTCTATCTGTTTCACTGTTATATGTGTAAAGTTTTCGGTAATATATACAATTTTGTATATATAAGAGTTTATCGAAAAATTAAAATTTAATGTTTAATTATTTGCTCATTATAGTTTAATGTTTTTTGATCAAGCAAGATATTCATGAATTATGTTAGTTTGTTAGTCACCAAAGTGACCAAATTTTAAGGTTTTATGAATATCAAATTAATGATTAAATAGATATTCATACATTATGATAGTTTGTTAGTTACAAAAAAGTGGCCAAACTTTAAGGCTTTATGAATATCAAGTTAATGAATATTTTCAATTATTCATAATTTAAGGATGCTAATGAATGTAAATAATAAAACTATTGTGAGAAATTGAAGTTCATAATTATAAGGTATTTAAGGATCGCCCAAAGGTTGATTAGTTGTTTTATAATTTATGAACATGATGTGGTAATTAATTTATTCCATTAAATTTATTTTGTTTGTTTAAAGATAACAAACTTATTTAAATATAATATATTTAATTACGAAATTATTTTAAATATTTTTAACATCATTATGGGTTTTGTATGTGTTGTAGTATTGTCCAAAGGAGATCTCGATATACACATGTTTAACTCAAAGCATCAGCGTATGAGAATTTTATATATTTGCTGTATCTGTTTTTGTTTCTGTTCATTCTCAAGCCTTGCCTGTTATAAAGTTTAATGGGCTTAATTTTACTAAATGGTGAAAACAAATCCAATTTCATTTAGATGTTTTAGATCTTGATTTGACACTTCTAATTGATAGGCCCATTGTTATTACTGATTCTAATAGTACTGAAGAAAGATCTTTTCATAATGCTTGGGAAAGATTAAACAGACTAAGTTTAATGTTTATACAGATGACAGTAGCAAACAACATTAATTCAACAATTCCTGCCACTGATAATGTTAAGGACTTCCTAAAGTTTGTGAAAGATATATCTCAATTCGAAAATCACTTGCTAGGACATTAATGGGTATGCTAACCACCATAAAGTTTGATGGTTCTCGTACCATGCATGAACATGTCACTGAGATGATAAATATAACAACAAGATTATCCATGGGAATAAAAGTTTTCTTGTGCAGTTTATCATTAACTCCTTGCTTTCTGAGTATGGTCCATTCCAAATCAATTACAACACCATTAAGGATAAATGGAATGTGACTGAGTTGCCATTTGTGCTTATTCAAGAGGAGGCAAGACTTAAAAAGCAAGGAATTCATTCTATTAATCTCATAGGTCATTAAGGAGCTAAAAGTAAACCAGGAAAGAAGTATGGAAAGGGCAATAAAGGACCACTAAAGTCTAATTTGTCATCTGCCCAAATCACCAAGACTGAACAAAAGAAAGATAAGTGTCAATTTTGTGGAAAGCCTGGACACTATCAAAAAGACTGCTTGAAAACTAAAGCTTGGTTCGAAAAGAAAGGTTAGCCTAGTGCTTTCGTATGTTTCAAATCTAATTTGGCAGAAGTTCCTTATAATACTTGATGGATTGATTCTGGTTGTATCATTCACATTTCAAATACGATGTAAGGATTCATTACAACCTAAACCATTAACCCAAATGAAAAGTTTGTTTTCATGGGAAATAAAGTTAAACCTCTAGTTGAAGCTATTGGAACTTATCATTTGATTTTAGATACTGGACATTATTTAAACCTTTTTGAAACTCTTTATGTTCCCTCTATTTCTTGAAATTTAGTTTTTCTATCTAAACTTGATGCAATTGGATACTCTTTAAAATTTGGAAATGGTTGTTTCAGTATTTTTAAGCATAACCATCTTATTGGTTCTGGTGCTAAAACTCTAATGACCTTGCATCATAATGTTGACACTAAACATGGTTTAGTAGATGAAAGTTTAGCTTACTTGTGGAATAAATGTTTAAGTCATATATCCAATGAAATAATAAAGAGATTGGTAAAGAATTAAGTCCTTTATGATTTGGATTTTATTGATCTTGTTACTTGTGTGGATTGTATTTAGGGAAAATTCACAAAACACACAATTAAGAAAGCAGCCACAAAAAGCACACAACTCCTCGAGCTTTTACACACAGATATATGTGAACATTTTGATTTTTCATCTTTTGATGGGGAAAAGTATTTCATCACTTTCATTGATAATTTTTCACGTTATGGCTATGTTTATTTGTTGCATGAAAAATCTCAATTTGTAAATGCCTTAAAGGTGTTTATTAATGAGGTTGAGAGACAATTAAATAAAAATGTGAAAATTGTCAGATCTGATCTAGGTGGTGAATATTATGGAAGGTATGATGAAGCTGGACAAAACCTTGGTCCAGTTGCTAAATTCCTTGAAAGACATGGTATTTGTGCTCAATACACAATGCCAAGAACACCACAACAAAACAATGTTGCAGAAAGGCGTAATCGTACTTTAATGGATATGGTTAAGAGTATGTTAAATTATTCATCTTTACCAGCCTTATCTGTCACATCCCAAGTACATAGTGTTTTACCCTTTTTACACATTTTCCATAACATATGTATAGGTTGGGGTGTCTACGATATCTTACTTTTCACATTTTATTTACTGAAAACACAATGTCCGTAACTCAATATAGTTAACGGAAATAATTATTTACAAATTGTATTTATAATCAATACTTACATCCCCTTATCTAATACAATATCATAGTACTGTAAATCAAAAGTCTGAACATCTAAAATAAATTAATTATACCTCCAGGATTTATAAGCGCTGCCTCGGGGTGCTAAATATGCACCCTCGTATCCTCGGATAATATACCTCAAATGGTCACTGCAAAATATCTGGAAAGATAAAATATTGGAGAGAGCAAAACCACAGCTCAGTAAGAGATTTGTATGCAAATCTTGATACATCGAAGACTATATGCTTTAAAACTTTTAATTTCTTATCTCTACAAGGGAGTGATACTATAGTCGACCGAAAAATCCAGATGGAGCATGTAAGGTATTTTGAAATACCTGTCTTATCCTAGAAACCCAGAGCGACTATAGGGAATAAATGCCGTTGTTGAGATAACTCATTTTTCCATATCATTTCATATCCTTTTCAAAGTAATGCTTTTATAAAATAAAGCATTTAAATAAAACAAACTAATATTCATATATTCTTTAAAAAGAATATTAGTTTAAGTAAATCATCATTTTCATTTAACCTCATTTTACATGTTACTGTATACATCATAAACAGTATGGTACTCCATGTAGTACAGTAAACTGATAGAAATCATTTTCCTTTTCATATAAACACATATTCATATACTTTTTCATTTAAACACATTTTTCATATCACATATCATTTCATATTTCATAAAAGTGGAGACTAAGGCATCACCCAGAATATATCATGCTAAAGAGAAAGTACCCCGTAGGGCAATAATAATTATGTCAGATCTATGACCATAGTCTATATTTTCCTCGGTGCATCACTGATTAGGTGTCGACCGGGACTATCACATATCACATGTCACATGTCACATGTCACATGTCACATATCATGTATCACAAATCACATATCGGCATGATATGGGGCCTATTAGTCTCAAAACAGTATATGTGAAATCTCATTACCTTTATGAAATTCATTAAAATCAATAGCATCTTTCAAAAGATCCATAAAGGTGTAAATCACATTTTCTTGTACGGTGAAAACAGTTTATAAGATAATCACACTGAAAAAAAAATTTCATAACTGTTTCTTTTTCACCATAAAACATATATGCACGTTTTCCATGCTTTCTTTCCAAAACAAGAATTTCAAAGTTATTGGAAATCAATTCCAATATTTTCATGATTTATGGAAAAATAAATTATTTTATTTCCCACGTTCAATAATTCTTCACCATATTTTTCACTATAAACATGTGTAGAGACATTTTAGTCTCAAAATAATATTTACACAGTGATTAAGCCTTTATGGAAATCATTTCAGGTGATAAAATCTTCTTTATTCCATAAAGGAAAATCATAATTAAAATAGTGAATATCATACTGAAAATAATTATAAAATATTCACTATTCACCTTTTCATTTTACCAATCACACATTTCACTATATAACATATGGGATGAATTTTCAGTAATGACACCTTCACCGAAATCGGTGTCCAGCATATGTAATAAATATTTTTCGGTATAATAACCATTTATGAAAAATATTTAATTCATTCCTTTTGAGGTTAGGAAAATATTAATAATGCACCAAAATATTTTCTAACATTTTTAGAAATATTTTGAATAAATTTTGGTAGTATAACGACTGCTCGAATCCTAGCCCCTTGCACTTATAAACACAGTTCACCAACTAGAAAACCACAGATTTCATGCCATTCGAGGTAAACCAACATTTCATAATTCTTATAAAATTCATAGCATTTGAATAATGCATCCGGGTATCCTTACAAATCTACACACGCATCTCTTATCTGTTTATCGAGATCGTGCTATCTCATGGCCCACACGAACATCGAATTTCCGACTGCAATATGATTTCAACAAATCATTAGTTCAATTATCCTTTACTTTGCAGCTATGATTTATGTAAAAATGTAAATTTAAGTACGATCTCATAGCTAAAATGGCCATTCTTTCTCCCTTTCTTCCTCTATGGCCGAATGGCCTTTATCTAATTAATTTCATTATTTCATTTTCTTAGTCAATGTGAAATATAGCTGTTCTGCTTTCTTCCTTGACATTTTCCATCATATAAGAAATAAAATGTAATATTTTCTTCTTTCAATTTCCTTTAAAATCGGCAGCCCTCACACATTGACCATACTTGTATTTTAACTACATCTTATGGCCATATTTTCTTCATTTTCAGCCTTTCCTTTTGACTTCCTTTACTTGGCTATTTATTACAAATCAGTCCATGTTCTTTTCTTCCATTCACGGCAGCAACATGTTCATTTTCTTTCTTATTTCCCCACCATTTCAGCCCCTTTTATTAACTTTTATGTCAGCCCTCATCATAATCGGTCAACATAACAATTCAGCTCCCTTTTATTCTGTTCGGTTTCAGGCAGCATTTATATTCAGTTTTCATGCTTTTTAAACACCATGTTTATCTCTTAATTTATCAAAGTCAACAGGCATCATGGTCCCATATATATATATATATATATATATATATATATGTATATATATATATATATATATATATATATATTTTCCTCTTCCTATTTCACTCTCGTTTATATCAGCTACGCCACCTGCACCTACACCTGCACCTTAGCTTTTGTTTTCCATTTTAACATCATTTAAGCACCATGTTAGGCTTCTTTGAACCCTCATGGCTAGCCTAATTACTATGGCTTCTTGAATATATATACTGTCATTAATTTATTTTCATGTTGAAGCCCTCTTTACTGCCATTTACGCCACATACATACAGCAGAAATTCATTCCATCATTCATGTTGCTAAGCTACAGCCATATTTTCTTTCTTCCTCACCATTCACGTCACACACACACACCACAATAACAGATTATGTTAAGCCATATTAATTTTTCTACATGTTTTTCATGCCAAGCCATGTGCCTATGCATCACCTACTTACAAGTCATAACCACAACTAAGGATTAATGCATGAAGCATTGGCTGAAATTCCTTTACCTGATTCATGCTACTGGTCAGCTGCAGGGGAGCCCTCCTTAGGCGTTTTTTGGCTGAACTTTTGAAAGAAAGATGAAGTTAAGGTGGTGAAGGGAAGATTATATGAAGAAGCTTGGCTGATATCTTGATAAGAGGGTGGTATTTCAGAGCTAGAATAGGGACTCAGTGGAGGAGGAGAAGAACAAAACCATGACTGATGCAGCAGAAATGGCTGAGGCGATGCATTCAGTTGGAGAAATAAATGAAGCTTGCATTGTTGGATTATTTTGATTGGCCAAAAATAAATTTTAATTAATAAATTTCTGATTCCATTTATCTAAAGACTAAAAGGCCCTCTAAAGTCACCATATTTACTTCATTTGCCATTGCACAGTAACTTTCTGGTTCAGCCCATTTTTCCATTTAAAGCTTTAGTTATTTTAATTTACTTCTTAAGCCAAATTATGGCTTATTTAGTCCACTTGGACCACTTCATGAGAAAACTAATTTTGCCCTTGTACAACTTCAAAATTTTCGATTCTATCACACTTTTCTTTCGACATTTATAAAATATCAAAAATTTATTTAAAATCTATTATTTCGTACATGTACAGTATAAATTAACGAGTTCTCACATTATCATTATGGATGCTTGCTTCAAAACTACCATGTATTTGTTAAATAGGGTTCCTAGTAAGGCAGTTCCAAAAACTCCTTTTGAATTGTGGACAGGAAAGAAACCTAGTTTAAGGCATCTACATGTTTGGGGTTGGTCGACCAAAGTACAAATTTATAACCCACATGAAAAGAAATTAAATTCAAGAACAACTAGTGATTTCTTCATTGGTTATCCAAAGAAATCTAAAAAGTATAGATTTTATTGTCTTAGCCATAATATAAGAATTGTTGAAACTGAAGATCCTAGGTTTACTAACAATGATAATATTAATAGGAGTGTCGAACCATGTAAAGTGAAAATTCAAGAAGTTAGAATGCATACCTATAACTTCTTTTCATGGTATTATTCCTACAGTTGTTGAACCGATTAACCACTTACAAGAACAACGGATAAATGATCAAACACTTGATAATGAAGTTGATACCAATTAACTTGTTGTAGATGAACCATATAAAATAGCATTAAGAAGATCTCAAAGGCAAAGAAAATTTGCTATTTTTGATGATTATTTGGTTTATCTACAAGTGTCAGAATTTGACTTAGGAATCAATGAAGATCCAGTTTCATTTTCACAGGCCATAGAAAATGCTAATTTTGATGATTAGTTAGATGCTATGAAAGAAGAGTTTGAATCAATGGATTAGAATGAAGTCTGGGACCGTGTTGAATTGCCTGAAGGTTGTAAAAGAGTTAGGTGTAAATGGCCTTTAAGACAAAGCGCGATTTAAAGGGCCTTATTGTTACATTCCAAGTACACAGTATTTTACACTTTTTACACGTTTTCACCAGACATAAACAGGTTGGGCTGTCTGCGATATCTTAATTTCCATATTTAATTCACTGAAAACACGATTTTCGTAATTTAATATAGTTAAAGGAAATAAATATTGACAATTTGTATTTGTGATCAATACTTATATCCGCATAATTAATACAATATCGTAGTACTGTAAATCATAAGTCTGAACATATAGATTAAAATAATTATACCTTCGGGATCTAAAAGCGTTGCCTCGGGGTGCTCAATACGCAACCTCTAATCCTCGGATGAAATACCTCAAATGGTTACTGCAAAATATCTGGGGAGATAAAATATTGGAGTGAGCAAAACCGCGGCTCAGTAATAGATTTGTATGCAAATCTTGATACCTCGAAGATTACATGCAGTAAAACCTTTAGTTTCCTATTTATAAACTGGCACTCTACAAAGGAGTGATACTATAGTCGACCAGGAAATCTAGATTGAGCATGGAAGTTATTTTGAAATACCTGTCTTGTCCTGGAACCCAGAGCGACTATAAGGAGTAAAAATTTATTTTAAAATAAACTCACTAAAATATTTACTGCATATAAAATATCATATGTTTAAATAAAATAATTTATTAAATCATGTGAACAACACTTGAAAATTATTTGATTTCCACCATTGAAATCAATCACTTAAAACACGTGTAGCAATAAAACACCCATTCACATATTTCACTAATCAGTGATAAAGCACCACAATAAACAGTATATTGCGATAGTTATCAGCAAAACAAATAATAACACGTGGAATAATAGTGGAGACCAGGCAACACCCTGATGATATCATGCTATAAGTCCCATAGGGAATAATAGGGTACACGTGAGATCCATGTAGGGACAGTATAATAAACACATGAGATCTATGGCCATAGTCTATAAGTGTTCTCGGTCGTACACTGAGCGAGTGATGCCGGGACCGCTGAAGACAGCTCAATGTCGACAGCACAACACATGAGCAGGTACACATGAACACGTGAGCATGATATGGGGCCTAATAGTTTCAAAACAGTATATGTGAATTTTCGTTACCTTTATGGAATTAAGTAAAATCGATAACATCTTTCAGAAAATCCATAAAGGTATAAATCGCTGTATCGTACGGTGAAAACAATTTTATAAAATAATTTCATTGTGAAATAAAATTCTCATAACTATATCCTTTCACCGTAGTACACATATACGCATGTTTCCACACTTTCCTTTTTAAAACTTTAAATTCAAGGTTATAGGAAATCATTTTCAGTAATTTCATACTTTTTGGGAAAATAGAAATATTTATTTTCCAAAATTAATAGTAATTTCACCAACATATTTCACGCTATAAAACATGTGCAGATACATTTTAGTCTCAAAATAATAATTTCACAGTGTTGAAGCCTTTATGGAAATCATTACACGTGATGGAATTTATTTTATCCATAAAGGAAAACCATAAATAGAATAGTGTATATCATCCTGAAAATAATTATAAAATATTCACTATTCACCATTTCACTTCACCAATCACACCTTTCAATATAAAACACGTGGGATGAATTTTCAGCGGTGAAACCTTTACCGAAATCATGCATTTGGATATCCCTACAAATCTACACATGCGTCTCTTACCTGTATTTCAAGATTTTGTTATCTCATGCTCCACACGAACGTTGAGCTTCCGACTGCAATTTAATTTATCACAATCATTAGCTTAATTATCATTTTATTTTAAGCTATGATTTATATCGAGACCATAATTATAAGTAGATTCTCATAATTAAAAATGGCTATTCTTAATACCATTCTTTCTCTCTTTTCTATCATAGCCGAAAGACCTTTTTATAATTAAGATATATTGTTTCAATTCTTAGTCAATGCATCACTTATGTAAGCTGCCCTTTTATTTGTATTTTTTCCACTAATAAGAAGTGAAATGAAAAATTATATTCTCTTCATTTAATCCATAACCGGCAGCCCCCTCATTCACATTGATTATATCCATGTGTTTTAGTCTCTTAAATTCTATGGTTACACTTTCTCATCACTAACCTTCATTGTTGACCATTTTTTCTTTTGGTCTTTTCTTATTTATTTAGTCCATGTTTTTCATCCTTATTCACGGCAACGCATCCTCTTTCTTTCTCATTCCAGCCATTTTTATTTGACTTTCATGCTATCTTCATTAAATCAGTCAACAACCATTTTCCAATTTTACACTTTCTATTGGATTTTCCAGCCAACATTTGTTTATTTTTCTGTTTAGGTTGTTCAGCCTTTTCTTTTCTCTTCATTTCCACGCCAGAATAATCCCTTTTTCCGACTTTTACACCAGCCCTCGTTATAATCGGTCAACCATCATTTTCGGTCTTCAATTGTTATTTGGTTTTCCAGCCCCCTATTCTGTTTCCATACTAAAAAAAAACTATTTTATATCTCCCCAATTTACTGACTAACCAACAGCATGGTCCCATGTCCATGCAATTTTCTTCCACATACATTTTGGTCTCAAGTCAGCCATGCCACACGTATGCATTTACATAGCATAAATTTTGTTTCCTCATTCACGTTTCTAGTCCTACAGCCATGTTCATCCCTCTTTAGAACCCTTATGGTTAACCATAGCCATCTGGTTTTATGTATACATATAATATATATTTTTCATATTCAATTTTTTTAAAATATTTTTCTATTCCTCACGTCGCACACAATCAGCAGAATTTTCTGTTTCCTCTAATTACACCATACATGCATGTAACAGCAGTGTTTTCTCCTTAGCCATTAACGCCACTACCAACCAGAAAAATTCCAGCCATAGCGACTTACTACATGTTTTCATGCCAAACTATATGCATACACATCACATACTTACAAGTCTTCACCACAACTAAGGATTAATGCATGAATCATGGGCTGAAAATTCCTTTACCTGATTCACGTTACTGGTCAGCTGCAGGAGAGTTCTCCTCGGGCGTTTTTGGCTGAACTTTTTAAACAATATTAAAGCCATGGTGGTGAGGATGAAGTTTTGTGAAGAAGTCTTACTGATTTGGTGATGGAAGGATGGTGATTTCCGAGCTGAAGCATGGAATCGATGAAGAAGAAAACAGAACCGTGAGCTGAAACCAGAAAATGTTGAGGTGGTGCAACAAGCTGAAGGAATTTAATGGAGTTGGCCCTTGTTGTATTATTTTTATTGGCCATAATTTAATTTTATTAAATAAAATTTTAATCCTATTTATCTAAAGTCCAAATTACCCATTAGAGACACTTTAATTACTCTTTTTGCCATTGCATAGTAATTTTTCTGGTTCAACCCATTTTTCATTCAAAATTTCATTTATTTAAATTACTTCTTGAGCCAAATTATGGCTTATTTGGTCCACTTTGACTACTCCATGAGAAAACTAATTTTACTCTTGTACAATATCGAAATTTTCGATTCTATTCCTCCTTAATTTCAATATTTAGAAAATATTAAATTTTTATTTATTTATTTATTTAAAATATTTTTATTATTCCGTACATGTACAGTACAATTTAACGAGTTCTCACATTCTCCTCACCTTAAAAATTTGAGTCCTTCAAATTTTATTCGAACCACTCACTGGAATAGTTCTGGATGCTTTTCCCTCATTAGGCTTATCAATTTCCATGTAGCCTCTTCTTCGATTTGGTATGGCCAGAGTACTTTAACGGAAAGAATCGTCTTAGATCGCAACACTTTATTTTTTTTCGATCAGAATCTTGATAGGTCACTCCACGTAACTCATACCTTCCTGTACTTCAATTGGTTCATACTAAATTACGTGGGATGAATTTGGATGGTATTTACAAAGCATCGAAACATGGGATACATTGTGCACACATGATAGCTCGGGTAGTAGTGCCAATCAGTATGCCATGTTCCAACGCGATCCAAGATCTCGAATGGTCCGATGTAGCGAGGACTTAGTTTTTTTTTTCTTCTTGCCCAATCTCGTTACGTCTTTCGATGGGGAAACTTTCAAAATTACGTAATCACTTGGTGAGAACTCAAGTGGTCGGAATCTCATGTCCACATAGTTCTTCTGCTGACTCTGTGCTGTACGGAGTCTCTCACATGTTCATTGTACATCTTGTGAGGCTCGCTCTACCAATTCGGGAGCTAATAACTTTCGATCTCCCACTTCTTCCCATGCAATCGAAGATCTACATCGTCTACCATATAACGCCTTGTAGGGTGCCATGCCGATGCTAGTTTGATAACCGTTATTATATGCAAACTCGGCTAACGGCAATTGATCGTTCCAAGAGCCTTTGAAATCCAACGCACACACTCGTAACCTATCCTTGAGTATCTATATCACTTGCTCGGACTGCCCATCAGTTTACGGATGAAAAGGCGGTGGTAGAGTTCAACTGAGATCCCATAGCCTTCTTGAAATCTCTCCCATAAATGGGATGTGAACCGGGAATCCTTATTCGATATAATGCTCACTGGAACTCCGTGTAGCCACACTATTTCCCTTATATATAAATCGGCAAGGGCATTAAGAGGATCGATAGATCTGATAGCTAGGAAGTGGGTGGACTTCGTCAATCTATCAACTATTATCCAAATTGCATCATGTTGTCACTGGGTCCTTGGTAACCCATGATGAAGTCCATCATAGTGTGCTCCCATTTCCAAATAGTAATTGGTAGAGACTATCATAATCTTGCATGTTTTTGATGCTCGATTTTCACCTACTGGCATGTGAGACCTTTCGCTATAAACTCTATGATGTCTCTTTCTTCGTCTTATGCCACCAGTAATTCCTCCGTAGATTTTGGTACATATTAATACTGCCAGGATGCAGAGTGTACCTGGACGTATGGCCTCACTCAAAATCAAGTCTCCGAGTTGCTTATTATAAGGAACACAATTTCTATCTCGAAACCTCAGAATTCTATCAGTGCCAATCTCGAATCAAATTGTACTCCCACTTGTACCTGACTGGCAACCGATACAATAATCATCTGTCCTCTGAGCTTCCTTGATTTGACCTATCAAGTTGGCTCAATTCTAAAGCTAACAGTAAATTTATAACTCTCAGAGGATACCACACTAATGCTGAGGTTCGAGAACTGCTCTAGTAGTTCATGTTCCCCGATCATCATATATGACACCATTACTACATACTTTCGACTCAGAGCGTCTATTTACTCTAAATTCATATCCTTTCATACATGACATACATATTCACTTTTATTCTTATCATAAAGCTTTACAACCATCTTTCTTGGGTTGGGAGAAGATTACAAATTTAGTGTAACAATCTATAGTTACATGGTTCGCAGCTAACCACTCTATACCCAAGATCATATCAAATTCATACGTCATTATTAAAATTTGGTTAGCTGTAATTTCTTCTCACCTACTGTAACTTTACAGCCTTTATCTACAACATCAGTAACTGCGACTCTTTAAAAGGAGTAATTACATGTGTTATATACTCTAACTACTTCGGCTCTACTGGAACCCTTTAATGACGTCTGCGGACACATCAACAGTCTCCTGATCCAATGCGTACACCTATCCTTGAGTCATGGGCTTCTTACTCTTCTCCATTGTTGTTGCCCACTTAGGTTGAGAGGGTGTTGTTCTCTCCGATTCTGTCGGAGCTGTTGGTGCTAGAGTCAGTAATGTAAGTACTGGGGCTGATGTGGTAGATGCAGTTGCCTTCCTAAGCATGGGGCAGTCTCTCACTAAATGTCCTGCCCACCCTCTTCTAAAACAAGCCTTGGTTGACATGTGGCACGGTCGGGTACCATGCGACCATCCACACTGATCTCATTTGGCCGTGGTACCTCTCGGCGCAGAAGCAGGACCAGTAGTAGTAGGGGCTGCAGTAGTCGATCTCGTGGATCACCCCTTTGATCTCTGAATACCAAAAGATCTAGCTCTTTTATGTTGCGGTCTACCATATTTGTCATCTGTGCCCTTCCTCGCTTTACCTTTACCCTTTTCGGCGGACTCTATATAATACTGCTCAAAATCTTGCTCGCAGAGTTGAGCACGTCGGACCACCTCATCATATGTCCGAATATCAAAAGGAGCCAACTTAAACCGAATAGACGATCTCAACCCAACCTTACACCTGTCAATCTTATGCCGCTCGTCAATCTTAGTCAGTGGGTCAAATCTACTAAGTGTAGTAAATCGAGACTCATACTGGTCCACTAACATGTTCCCCTGAATGAAATCCATAAACTCCTGCTAAAGCTTCTTCTGTGAAGTATCAGGGATACACTGATGACGGAAAGCCTCAATAAAAGGTCCCATGTAATCACTGGGTGCTGGGCAAAGAGTACCGTCTGAATGGACTTCCACCAGTGTTCCGTATCCTCACTCATCTGAAACACCGCTAGTCCGACTCGCTTTGTATCGGAACATCTCATGTACTTCAACAGTTTCTCCACAGCTATATTCCACTGCTCCGCCACCCGTAGTTTTCTCTCATCCTTAAACCTTGATGGATTTAGCTTAGTGAACTGCCGTACTAAGGTCACATCATAGTAAGATTCAACCTCATGTGGCGGCTGTGTTGGTAGCAGTGGAACGGACTGAGCCTATGGTACTAACCATACTAGAGTTGGTGGAGGTGGTGCAACAGGTGGGACAGCAAGAGCTACAAGTGGAGAGACTAGAGTTGCACGCCCTCTTTCTGCCTGGTCGGTAGCTTTACCAGTATGATACCTGGTGTTAAAATCAGCCAACATGCGCTCCATCCTGGACATCCAATTATTTGGACTCTCGGACTGCGAAGGGTGAGCCGGTCCTGGGGCGGGGTCCGGTCTAGGCTCTTGTGTTTGAGGCTCCGGAATCTGATCCGTCCTACCTCGGCCTCGACCCTTACATGTTTGAGTTACCCATCGTCCACTCATATCTGCACCATGCCACGATTTCTCGAATTTTGGTTAGTGACCATCTATATATCCAGACTCTATAGTACTAGGGGGATGTAATCACTTTACTTTTTCACTTTACTTTATTACTAAGATATCAACAAACATCAGGCTAACTTCGCTCTGATACCATTAAAACTGTCACATTCCAAGTACACAGTATTTTACATTTTTTACACATTTTCACCACACATGAACAGGTTGGGCTATCTGCGATATCTTAATTTCTACATTTAATTAACTGAAAACACGATTTTCGTAATTTAATATAGTTAACAGAAATAAATATTCACAATTTGTATTTGTGATCAATACATATATCCCCATAATTAATACAATATCGTAGTACTGTAAATCATAAGTCTGAACATATAGATTAAAATAATTATACCTCCGGGATCTAGAAGCGCTGCCTCGGGGTGCTCAATACGCAACCTTTAATCCTCGGATGAAATACCTCAAATGGTCACTGCAAAATATCTGGGGAGATAAAATATTGGGGTGAGCAACACCACGCCTCAGTAAGAGATTTGTATGCAAATCTTGATACCTCGAAGACTACATGCAGTAAAACCTTTAATTTCCTATTTATAAACTGGCACTCTACAAGGGAGTGATACTATAATCGGCCAGGAAATCCAGATGGAGCATGGAAGGTATTTTGAAATACCTATCTTGTACCGAAAACCCAGAGCGACTATAGGGAGTAAAAATTTATTTTAATATAAACTCACTAAAATATTTACTGCATATAAAATATCACATGTTTAAATAAAATAATTTATTAAATCATGTGAACAACACTTGGAAATTATTTGATTTTCACCATTGAAATTAATCACTTAAAACACGTGTAGCAATAAAACACCCATTCACATATTTCACCAATCAGTGATAAAGCATCACAATAAACAATATATTTCGACAGTTATCAGCAAAACCAATAATAACACGTGAAATAATAGTGGAGACCAGGCAACACCCTGATATATCATGCTATAAGTCCTGTAGGGAATAATAGGGTACACGTGAGATCCCTGTAGGGACAGTATAATAAACACATGAGATCTATGGCCATAGTCTATAAGTGTCCTCGGTCGTACACTGAGCGAGTGACGCCGGGACCGCTGAAGACGGCTCAATGTCAACAGCACAACACATGAGAAGGTACACATGAACATGTGAGCATGATATGGGGCCTAATAGTTTCAAAACAGTATATGTGAATTTTCGTTACCTTTATGGAATTAAGTAAAATTAATAACATCTTTCAGAAAATCCATAAAGGTATAAATCGCAGTATCGTACGGTGAAAATAGTTTTATAAAATAATTTCACTGTGAAATAAAATTCTCATAACTATATCTTTTCACCGTAGTACACATATACGCATGTTTCCACACTTTCCTTTTTAAAACTTTAAATTCAAGGTTATAGGAAATCATTTCCAGTAATTTCATACTCTTTGGGAAAATAGAAATATTTATTTTTCAAAATTAATAGTAATTTCACCAACACATTTCACGCTATAAAACATGTGCAGAGACATTTTAGTCTCAAAACAATAATTTCACAGTGTTGAAGCCTTTATGGAAATCATTACACGTGATGGAATTTATTTTATCCATAAAGAAAAACCATAAATAGAATAGTGTATATCATCCTGAAAATAATTATAAAATTTTTACTGTTCACCATTTCACTTCACCAATCACACCTTTCACTATAAAACACGTGGGATGAATTTTCAGTAGTGAAACCTTTACCGAAATCGATATCATAAATATTTAATCACTACTTTTCGAAAATTTCACCATTTATGAAAAATATTTAATTCATCCCTTTCGAGGCTAGGAAAATATCAATAATGCACCAAAATAATTTCTAACATTTTTAGAAATATTTTGAATAAATTTCGGTAGTATAACGATTGCCCGAATCCTAGCCCCCTGCACTTATAAACACAGTTCACCAACCAGAAAACCACAGATTTCATGGAATTGGAGGCAAACCAATATTCCATAATTCGTATAAAAGTCATAGCACGTAAATCATGCATTCAGATATCCCTACAAATCTACATACGCGTCTCTTACCTGTGTTTCGAGATCGTGTTATCTCATGCTTCACACGAACGCCGAGCTTCCGACTGCAATTTAACTCATCACAATCATTAGCTTAATTATCATTTTATTTTAAGCTATGATTTATATCGAAACCATAATTATAAGTAGATTCTCATAATTAAAAATGACTATTCTTAATGCCATTCTTTCTTTCTTTTCTATCATAACCGAATGACCTTTTTATAATTAAGATATATTGTTTCAATTCTTAGTCAATGCATCACTTATGTAAGCTGCCCTTTTATTTGTATTTTTTCCACTAATAAGAAATGAAATGAAAAATTATATTCTCTTCATTTAATCCATAGCCTGCAGCCCCCTCATTCACATTGACTATATCCATGTGTTTTAGTCTCTTAAATTCTACGGTTACACTTTCTCATCACTAACCTTCATTGTTGACCATTTTTTCTTTTGGTCTTTTCTCATTAATTCAGTCCATGTTTTTCCTCCTTATTCACGGCAACGCATCCTCTTTCTTTCTCATTCCAGCCATTTTTATGACTTTCATGCTATCTTCATTAAATCAGTCCACAACCATTTTCTAACCTACACTTTCTATTGGATTTTCCAGCCAACATTTGTTTATTTTTTTGTTTAGGTTGTTCAGCCTTTTCTTTTCTCTTCATTTCCATGCCAAAATAACCCCTTTTTTTTTACTTTTACACCAGCCCACATTATAATCGGTCAACCATCATTTTCGGTCTTCAATTGTTATTTGGTTTTCTAGCCCCCTATTCTGTTTCCATACTAAAAAAAAACTATTTTATATCTCCCCAATTTACTGACTAACCAACAGCATGGTCCCATGTCCAGGCAATTTTCTTCCACATACATTTTGGTCTCAAGTCAGCCATGCCACACGTATGCATTTACATAGCAGAAATTTTGTTTCCTTATTCACGTTTCTAGTCCTACAGCCACGTTCATCCCTCTTTAGAACCCTTATGGTTAACCATAGCCACTTGATTTTATGTATACATATAATATATATTTTTAATATTCAATTTTTTAAAAATATTTTTCTGCTCCTCACGTCGCACATAATCAACAGAATTTTTTGTTATAATAATAATAACGACAACAACAAAGGAGAAAAAGGAGAGAGTAGGAGACCAAAGATTTTTTACGTGAAAAACCCCTTCAAAGGTTAGAAGGGTAAAAACCACGGGACCGTAGTCCATAAAAATATTCACTATGACTAAACTTATTTACAATTTTACATACAATTTACAAAAAAAAAAAAGATTATTCTCTACTCTTCATAATTTATACGGATTGCCTTGGAAATTTCTTCCTCCTCTTTTGAATTATTATCAGCAAATTCATTGGCCATTCCAAGTTCGACATTGCGCGATTCCACATCAAACCAATCTTTAAGGCATGTTAACATGCACAATGAATCCGGATTAAGAGTGGTTCGATGGTCTCCAATAATTCTTCCACACGTCGAGAATGCAGATTCCGAAGCAACAGAAGAAACTTGCACCGCAAAAACATCTCGGGCCATGGAAGCTAAAACTGGAAATTGTTATTGGTTTTCTTTCCACCATTGGAGAAGATCAAAGTTATCATCTACAAAAAAATCTTGACTTAAGAAAAATCCTAGCTCATTGAAGCTAGAACTTCGTCGAGTTGTTGATCCCGACCCCGATCCGCTCGCTTTTCCTTTTAGCTTCATTCTCTTCTTTGCTGCTTCCTTAATTGTGTTTAAAATTCCTTTTCCTTTTTTGCTACTTTCGGTTTCTTCGTATGAATCTTCTTCTTCTCGATTAAAGTTGAATTGCTCCCTTTCTGTTTCATAAACATTAAACAATTCTCGAAAAAGATTGTTAATTGAGGACTTTTGATCCTCAATAGAATCAAGACTAAGAAATTCTTTATAACAATCAAAAAAAATTTCTATATTTACCTCACCTTGACTAGGATCTAGTAAAGTTGCAATACAATAAATAGGAGGAATTATTTCCCAATATTTTTTAAAATTTTCCTCCATATCATATACAAAAGAACTTAAAGTTTCATGATTCCTAAATTTTACAAATTTGTCAAACATTGTGTAGATAATAGAAACAAAATACGGTGTAGTTAGATAAAATTGAGTTGAAAATCTTTCAGTTGCATCTTTAAAAGTAGATAATAAATCAACACAATATTCAATAAAAGTCCAATCTTCTTCAAAAAGTACTAAATGTGTGCTACTTGTATAATTGTTATAAAAAGGAGTAACAAGTTCTTTATAAGGTAAAATAGAAGAAAGCAAACGATGAAGTGAATTCTATCTTGTTTCCACGGGAAGTGGAAATGCTTTAACATGTATATTATTTGTTATACAAATTTGCTTCCATTCACGTTTATTACTTGGTGTGCGAATCCATTTTGCTAAAATTTTAATTTTATCAATTAGACCTATGCCAATACCAGTACCACTAGAACTAAAACCACTTTGAACACATAAAATTATAATATGACATGCACATCTTGCATGAAAAAATATGCCTTGCATAACAGGGTTTAAACTTTTAATTAAATGAGGAATAGCTGCAGTATTACTCGAAGCATTATCAAAAGTAATAGCAAAAACTTTATTATTTTCTAGTCCATATAATTTACAAACTTTAGTAATATATTTATGAATAGTATATGAATTATGTGCTTCTTCTGTTACATCTAAAGATAAAATTCGTTTTTGCATGGACCAATCTTCATCTATCCAATGACAAGTTATAACAAGATAACTTATACCATTAGTACTAGTCCATATATCACTAGTTAAACTAACCCTAGATGAAATATTACTAAGTTTATCAATTAAAGCTTGTCTATATTCTTTAAACATATCCATGCAATCTCTTTTTAATGTATGTCTAGAAATAAATTTATATGCGGGTTGTAAATAGTTACAAACAAATTCTAAATATCCTGATTTTTCACAAATTGTGAATGGTTGTTCAGTCCTAGTTACAAATCTAACTAAACCACGTCTAGCTTGAACATTATCAAAAATAAAATTTTTTCCACCATCACGTGTATTAATTTGAGATTGTTTACCTCCTAAAATTTCATCTTCTTCGGCATCAGGATTAATTTTATGTGCAGTAATTAAATGTCTTTTATACGTACCTGTACTGCCAGCACTCCACCGGACTTATAAGAGTAAACGCCTTGGCACAATTTACAGATAGCACAATATTTATTCGTCTCACCTTCTTTTGCTACAATATCGAAATACTCCCATACCCTGCTCGTTTTTTTTTCGACTAAACTTCAGCCTTGATGATGTAGCAGCAGTGGTGGCAACTGATGATTGTGTTTGAGCATGACCTCCACGTCCACGACCAACCGATGGTGCCGCCAAAGGAAGCTCCTCCTCCGGATGAATATCGAGTTCGATTTCATTAAATGATTCGTCACCCAAATTAGGAATTTCAGTAGAACCAAAAGGTCGAGAAACAGAGCATGAACGACAAGAGAAATTTGACATTTTTATATTTTTTTTGAAAATAAATATATGTTAAAAATTAAAAAAATAGATGTATGATATATATAATATATTGGAATTTGAAAATTGAAACTTGAAAATTAAAAGTAAAATTTGCAAAATTATAAAATAAAAAGAAAAATGAAATTTATAAAGAAAATGATGATATTATAAATTGGAATAAGGAATATATATATAATATATTAGAATTTGAAAACTAAAAGTAAAATTTGTAAAATTATAAAATAAAAAGAAAAATGAAATTTAGAAAGGAAATGATGATATTATAAATTTGGAATAAGGGAATTTAAGTGAATTTGAGAGAGGTTGAGTGAATATTGAGAGAGTATGTGAGTGAAGAGAATAAGAGTAGATGAATATAGATAGTAGATTTGAGAGAAAATATAGAAGAAATGTAAATAAAAATAGAAGATTATAGAGGTATTTATAGGAAAAAAAATTAGAATAAAAAAGTAAAAAAATTAAAAAAAAAGGATTGATGGCCGTTGCCCATCAAACACAGAGCAGAGGTAAGACTTGCCTCTGCTCTGCATACTGCAGTTGCATTGCAGGGGCTAGGTGGCAGCAAAGCTTTTTTTTTTTATTTAATTAAAATTAAAAAATAAAAAAATTAAAAAAAAATGGCCGATGCCCATCAAAATGACTGCAGTTGCACTGCAGTGCAACTGCAGTCAAAAATATTTTTTTAAAATTTTTTTAACTAGACCGATTCGAACCGGTCCGGTTTGATCCGGGCCCTTATCGGGCCCGGTTTTAAAAATTTAAAATCGGCCCAGCCCGGTAACGGTATGTTACCGGGCTGGGCCGGTTTCGAACCGATACAGTACTGGTTCGGATTTTGGGCCGGATTGACCCGATCCAATTGCGAACCGAGTCGGGCCAACCCGGCCCAATAATCACCTCTAGCCCAAGGATTACCCTTACAAGTGAGTTGGCGAGCATCCTCATTCGCCCACACGTCACTAACGTATTGTCCACTTTGGGTGATCACCACTCTTGGGCGATCTCCTCACGGCTTTATCCCAAGGGTCCTGAAATACTCAAGATAATTCCCTTGAGCACGTTTTACATGGGACACTCAAACCCTGGTACTTCTCATTAAGTACCCGAGCCTTACACTCATGTTACCATTGAGACAACCGTTTTTATTGTAAGAGCCTCGCCCGTTCAAATCGACAGTTGGTGAGCATCCCCTGGGCTTCCCTCATTGCCCCAGGTTTACCCTTACAAGTGAGTTGGTGAGCATCCTCATTCACCCACACCTCACTAATGTATTGTCTGCTTTGGGTGATCACCACTCTTAGGCGATCTCCTCACGGCTTTATCCCAAGGGTCCTGAAATACTCAGGATAATTCCCTTAAGTGCATTTTACATGAGATGCTCGAACCTTAGTACTTCTCATTAAGTACTTGAGCCTTACACCCATGTTACCATTAAGACAACTTGTCTCAATGGTAGCATGGGTATAAGGCTGAGAAGTACCAGGGTTCGAGTGTCCCGTGTAAAACGGGCTCAAGGGAATTATCCTGAGTATTTCAGAACCCTTGGGATAAAGCCGTGAGCAGATCACCCAAGAGTGGTGATCACCCAAAGTGGACAATACGTTGTGTGATGCCCAGCCCTCCTCTCCATTGAGCCGGTCACTAGGATCACTCATCCGTATTGTCCCCTCTGAGCCCTCCTCACTTGAGCGGTTACTCTCAGGGTTTTCTTTCGCGTCCACCGCTACTCGGACCCTTGACTTCCTCAAGAGTCGAGTAACGACTAACCATTGGACCTAGGCCTAATGGTTAGTCGTTACTCGACTCTTGAGGAAGTCAAGGGTTCAAGTAGTGACGGACGTGAATTGGGACGAAGTCTCGATAAAACCGTGAGGGACTTTGGGCCCAAAGCGGACAGTACGGATGAGTGGGATCCAGTGACCAGCTCAAGTGGGAGGAGGGCTGGGTCGCCATAATAAACAAATTAGAAAATGACGATTAAGAACATAGTCCGGTTAAACTTTCGTAAATAACGGTCAAACTAAGTTGACTTTTGACCAAGTGACTGAAGTATGATAATCTACATACAAATAAGTTCTAGGGTATGTCAACAGATAGACTGACACAGTGATACAATTAGAAATTTACGTGATTGGCTCGGTAAGGGTATTTTCATAATTTCACCCGTACGGTTAGTCAAACTTTAATAAAACCACAATCATTCATTTAATTATGTTTAATAACAATACTTGGTGTTGAAATAAAATATTTTGGACTTAAATAAAATACTTCATTTTCATTAAAAAGTCCTAAATTGAACAAATTCGAAAACGTTTAGTCCTTAATTGATCAAAATTAAAGATTATATCCTTAATTGAGAAATTCCTCAAAGGTTTAATCTTAAATTGAGCCTTTAGCCTTGTTTTTGGGGTAGCAAACACGTCTGGAAGCTTGTCGTGTTTTTCATAATAATTTTTTAATTTTTTATTATTTTTTTATTCATTATATTTATATATATTTATATTATATTACCATTTGTTGAATACCTATATATATGTTTTATTATATTTGTACATATATATTTATTCATTACATGAATATATATTTCTTTGATATCTTTAATATATACATATCTTTATATATATATATATATTTATTTTATTCCTTTAATATATATACTTTTGTTTAATGTATATATATACTTATTCCCTTAATTTAAATCCTAAATTTTCATTTTAATTAAATTCCTAAAATTTAATAATTACTTAATTAAGTAATTCCCCATAATTCTCAAATACCTCATATGAACTCATACGGGTCTAAGATAAATCCATTTACTAACCAATGTTAAAAAATCGTGGTTGTTACAAGAATAGTGGAATTGCTAACCTTGACAAGGAGCTCAAGGGGAGGGGACATAGGCTCGAGTTTAGTCAAAACTCTATAAATCTTATATTTCCAATCTTTCTTTCTTTATCTATTTACTTTGAGCAATTGAATTTTCATATTAATCGTGCTTGTTTTTGTGATTTGGTTCTAAATTGACTTAAGGTAGAAAAATCAGTGATAAACCGATTCACGCCCTCTCTGTTTTAGTGAATAGTACTGAAATCATGAAAGTCATGTTATACTTCCCTTTAAAATCACTTATGCATATGCATTATGCCATATGTCCTTTTTTTTTTGCAAAACTATTCAATGATTCAAAGTTTCTGTATATGCATTAAACCGATGCATCATTTTCAAATACTTAAATCTTATGTTATGCATGCTTTATGCTGATGCAATTAGAACCCAAGTTCAAAATATAATGATATGGTAGTTCTGTAAGGTGTCAATGCATCTATTATTAGGCATCCCCAGTCACGTCATAATTATAACGCTAGTCATAATGTCAATACCCTTATAAGTTATCTATCTCAATTTACATCAACATGGTACCAACGTTAGGCCAATATCACTATTACATAGATATTCGTATCAAAGCAATTGCATAACCCATTATATCAAATCATTACATGCACCATATGAGCTACTATGCCTTCATTACGCAATAGATCACACAATATGTATATGTATGTGTGTGTGTATATATATATATTTCCCAAAATCAATCACGTATATATTTTTCCAATAGTTTCCATAAGTCACTAAATTTTCATATCTATTATCAAAATCACATTACCATAGCAACCAAATCCACTAAGGCTCATTTTCCTAGTCATACATATCAACCGAATTATTTTTCATCAATGCCCTAACGATCAAATAATTTATTTCACCTCACTTAATGTAACAGCCCGTGACCCTATTTTTCACCTTATTCTATACATCTTATTTGGTTGGGCTGTCTGTGATACTTTACTTTTCTTATACATATACACAATTTCATATTAAATTATAATATGAATTACATCCCCGGTTTCTACTTCATAAGAAAGTAGTACTGTCGATAAGTCTAAATACAGAAAATAAATGATCATATCTTATTAAATAAATCGACCTATCGCATCGTCCCCAAATGCGCAGTTGAAAATCCTTTAAATGCTAGACTCTCAGTCTTCGAAAACCTGAAATGTTAAAATTAAGGGGTGAGCAAACCACGGCTCAGTAAGGGAATTATATGCATACTTGATATTCAGCTTCCTATATGCTGAAAATCTTTTTCGATTTTTCCTATGGGCTCTAGGCTCGCATGTAGGAAAGATACTACAGTCGGCTAGGGATCCAAATGGAGTAAGGTAGGTATTTTGAAATACCTATCTTGTTCCAGAACCTAGGAGCAACTATAGAGAGTAAATTTCCTTTTCGTTTGAAATTTTAATCCCTTTTACCTTTTTATTCCATAACATTTTCATATTCTTTTCAAAATAATGCTTTTATAAAATATAGCATTTAAATAAAGTAACTAATATTCATATATTCTTGAAAAGAATATTAGTTAAATTCTCATCATTCTCATTTAAAACTCATTTCATGTTTTATTGTACAACCATAATTAGTACAGTACTTTAAATAGCAAAATTAGCTATTAAATCATTTTCGTATAACATATATATCATTTAAATCTAATATTCAATTTAAATTTCAAAATAAGAATATTAGATTTATTTTTCCTCCGCTTTCCTTTTTGAAAAACATATCACATATTCATGTCACATATAGTCTAATATTCAATTTCAAATCATAGTAAGAATATTAGACTTATAAACTCTTCTTCCTTTTGAAAACATATTACATGTTCATATCACATATCATATGAAAATCATCTCGTAGTACTAAAATCAGTACTAAAATAAGCATTATGTAAAATGCTGTAAATCCCTTTCATTTAACTTGTCACATATCATGTAAAACATTTACATTTCACATATCACATATCATATAAAACATTTTCATATATGGAGACTTAGGCATGCACGCCCAGCCCGTCCACTGGGTCGTCACTCATATCATGCTATAGACCCCGAAGGGTATGAATAATCATGTCAGATCTATGGCCATAGTCTATAATTGTCCTCGGCGGATCACTAATCAGGTGTCGGCCGGGACTACATATCACGTATCACATATCAGCATGATAGGATGCCATCTATCCTCAAAACCGTATTTTTCATCATCAGAAAACCTTTATGGAATTTATAAAATATATAATTTCATCATTTAAAACCATAAAGGTTATAAAACCATTTAGTGAATATTTAAGAAATATATATAAAAATATTCACTTTATTTCCTTTCATTTTTTCATCTCGCATTACGTGTAACTTACATATCAAGAGAATTTTCGGTGATTTCATTATCACCATTCTTGAAAACATGAATATTTTAAAATTACTCTCATTTTATTCATGTTTTTATGGAAAATACTCATTTTCTCGATTTTCGTGATTGAAAATCATTTCTCGTGAAATAAAATCATTTATTATGATTTTATGAAATTTTCTAGAAATATTGGATAATTTTCGATAATTTTTCGGCAGTATAACGACTGCCGATTGGCTAGCCTTCTGCACGAAAATACAATTTATAATTTCAACTAGTACTTCATTCCAAATTCCAACCAATCACTCATCATAATAATTTTATAAAATATTTTCATAAAATAATTCGTAATTAAAACATGCAGACTGAATATCCCTACAGTGCTGCACATGCATCCCTTACCTTTTCCGGGTCGACGACTTCCTCTTACCGGTCGCGCCCGTACTCCATCTCCCGATTCCTCATCTCGATCGCCGAGAATAATTTCTGGAATTTAAATTCTAAATTTTAGAATTTTCTCAAATTATTTAAATAAATAAATTATTTAAATAATTATCATTAATAATTTCTCGGATTTCTTATCGATTCTCGAGATTCTCGAGTTCCCGAGAATTTTCCGAATTCCCGAACATTTTCCTCTTTTTCTTCCTTTTTCTCTTTTTTTTTCTTTTCTCTTTCTTTTCTTTTTCTTTTTCTTTTCTTTTTCTTTTTCCTTTTTCTTTTTCCTGCTTGCTGTCCAAACCGACAGCCTTTCCATTTCTGTTTCAGCCCACGTTGGCTATCATTTTCTGTCTCTATAATATGGCCACACTTTATATATTTTAGGCTACCAAAATTTCCAGCATTCACACCCTACCAAAAGTCAGCCACAAGTCAAGTCCAAACTCTAACCAATTTCTTTCCAATTAAGCTGTCTCATTCAGCCATACGTTACTTCTTTATTCTGGCTGTCACTATGCTCAAACCCTCTTCAATCGATTTTTACCACCATATATTTGTCAACGTGTTTAATTCCTTAAATTTTTTCATGGTTGTTTTCGGTTTCCTGATCAGCTCGTTTTCCTCATGCAAATAATCTTATCAAAACACTATCTCCTTGTTTCTAACTCTCACAACCGAAACCCTAAGTTAAGTTATGTATATGCTTATTTCAAATACAAGCTACAAGCTACTAATACATGATTGCTACAGCCAAATTAAAGAATCAACAGCTTAAAAATCACTGCTGCTAGACGTTACCTGTACAGAGGAGAAGTCTGTCCACGTGCTTCCACTTCTGTTTGGAGGTTTCGAGCGGTGTTCTTTGAGGGTTTTGTAAGTTTGTGCTGTAAGGGTTTATTTTCTTCAAGAAGTTTAAGTATTTTGCTGAAGCAAAAATGAAAATTCTGCTTGGAGGGAGGCTGCATGATGCACCAAAACAGAGCAGCAAATTTTCGGTGATGATGATCTGAAGATGAAGATCATGATGGCTGGAAATTAAGAGGAAGTGGCATGTGTTGGCTTTATTCCATTGGCCAACATTTAATTTAATTAATAACATTTTTTTATAATCTATAATTATAAAAATGTATTTTGCCTATTTTATTTGTTTAATTTTTCCTTTTTATGCCACCATAATAATTCTGATTTTCCATATCAGAATTTTGTAAGCTATAACATTATTTTAATGTACTTGGTTAATTATTTGATCCCTTTTTGATCAATTTAACCAACATTTAATTTTATGAAAAATTAATTTCATTTAATTCTCTAATTTCTTTTATGATTTTTATTCCATCCTTGTATTTCATTTTTCATATTTATAATTTCATCTAACTTAAAAAATTTTTTTCCATGTGAGAGACATCTTTCCTCCGTATTTAATTACGAAAAATATTATCAATAATTCTTTTATTGACAATTAATTAGATAAATGTACATATACAATACAAAATAACTGGGTCTCACACTTAAACAATATTTCAATCACTTTAAGCCACATTTCATTTATATCATACATTGTATTCCAAGTCACCAATTTCATATTAATGTAAATAGATATTCTTTATAACTCGTATCAATAATTTAGTAATCCATATTACCCATTCTCCTTTCTCATAATACCATTGACATATTTTCAAAATTTTAAAGTCTCACCATTATCACTATTCACATTATCACATTGTTGTACATACTCAATTATAAAAAATATAACTTATACACCTTACTTTGTTTTTATTTTTTTAAAAAGGCCCATAATGGCAATTTGATTACAATATAGTCAACTTACTTCCCTACCAACGTAACTCTACAATTACCTTATCCAAGTAACTTATAATAGTCTTCTTTCACATTCACATACACGCATTCAATAACATTTATAATTCTCTACTTCCACACAATTGTCTCATCATGTTACGTAACTATCAACATCCATAGAACATTAATTTCACAACTTCACAACGCATACTTCCACACTTTTTTACGAAACCAGCCCCATTTCAACATATTATTATGACTTTCTAATGAATAAAATCATAATTTATAACATTACAGATTCTCAGATTCCATCAACCACACTTAATATTCTAACACCATCTCAACACTATACCTTTAATAAAACAATCACATTTCACAATATCCTTATGACATACTTATACTAATTATTCCTTTTACCACATATTACTTAAATCAACCACTTATCAATATTTCTCAATTTTCTTTATCATATAATTATGCCAACTACTCATCCAACATTTAACTTTCACTAAAAAATTCATTCAACCATTCACATACTCTACTCATATCATCAAAATTTAACTTATACAATATAATACTACATTTAACTTATATATACATCTTACTGAGTCCTAAGCTTAGCACTCATATGCCAAGCTTAGCCAAACTCCACGTTCGTCGCCATAGCTTTGCATTACATGTTCAAACATCACCAAACGTCTTAGTATCAATCAAATAAACTTCTAAAATATTTTTATAAAAATAAACATCATACTACAACATTATCTTACTAAATTCCTACACTAAATTCTAGCTAAACACCCAATTTCTCTCTTTTTCTGCTTCTTTTTTCTTTTCTTTTCTTTCTCTTTCTTTCCTCTTTTTCTCTTATTTCCTCCTCGTCAACCCTTATTTCAATCCTACTTTTAGCACTAAAGATCCTTACGTCTTAACCCTAATTAGCACCCAAAAACCTAGCTACCGGCTCTTGGTTTAGCCCCCACATGCCCATATTCATGCCTCTCCCTTCTGTGGTTTATTTTTCCTTTGGCAGGGTGATTGCTGCTTTTTCTCTCTCTTTTCCCTTATCTCTTCTTTCTTATTCGGGTTCTCTCTCTCTCTCTCTCAACTACACCTCCTTCTTTCCTATTTTTTTTAACTTCTTAGATCACTCTTCAACAAACCCCTTGCCTTTGTTTTGTTTTAAGGGTTTGGTCTACCACAAAGGCAAACAGGTTTGGTGGGTAATTCCCACCAAATCGAGAAAGCTTGTCTTTACATCATTTTTTTTATATTAGTAATGTTTGTTTAATATATATTTTATATCTTACTTGTTTTATATATATATATATATATATATATTTATGTCACGACTCGAAGACCGTGACGTTCACTTCACACTTACCTTATTTCCTTTAGAAAATTTCGAACTAAATTTTTTTTCTATTTACGGTTTGTATTCAGTGTTAGTGTAGTAACTAAACTAAATCTTGCCTTAATAATATTATTTCTCTTGCTATATTATAAATCTCAAGGTGAATATAACTATTTTAGCCTCATATTCACTTATCCCAAAAGAAATAAGTCGAAAACCTCCCCCTTGTATTTTATCAATTTCCCTAGTAAAATCACCTGTATTAAAAATACATTTCTAACTTTCACAATACAACCAGTTTTAATTTCCACAATTTATACAAACATGCATCTCATGTTTCTCAAGATCCAACTCACAAATAATTTCGCATTCTTTTGTTTACAGTTTATACGTATTTCAAAACGTAATTTTATCCCGGATCGTACTCGATAACCACACTAACCTATATAATAATCTAGTGTGATCCAAAGTTACATCTCATTTACTTCCTAGTACTGTGAAAATAAAGTTTGCATAATTATCAAAATGATATACTATTGTATACCTCAAAAGCACATAAGCAAGGCTTGGAGAATGTAGACAAGTACCACAGCTAGGTACAGTTCCCGAGAGAGCCTATATGAAGCCTGAGCTGGATATCAACCCGTATGATCTGTAGATGCTAAATTTAAGGGGGTGAGCAATCCACGGCTCAGTAAGTAGCTTAAATAAATACAGACTAGGCTCATCTCATAAAATATGATCATACATGCATGAACTCCATAAAATATCATGTATGCATTCTGTCAAGATTAGCTACTATCATATAATCTACAACAAATTGTATAGGCTCATTCATACTTTTCTTCATATCTTTAACTCGCGCAATATTATCCTTTTCTTTCCTTTCATCGATATGGTTAAGCTTGAAATAAATAACCATTTCAAATAGCACATGATGCTATAGCATAATATAAGTAAAGTTCAACAATTATTCCAATTCTCTATCATATTTATAATATCTATCTTATCTAATGATAGTTGTCACATTCAGAGATCACAATCGTTTATCCATTGTCTCATTGGCATATGATTTCCCATGATTCATCATTACACGTGCAGCACTTAGCTCTCAAAGGATTCTAGAGGTGGCTCCCACAGTTCCGAAGAATCTGTGTAGCACATAGTTCCTTTGAGTTCTCTAGAGGTGGCTCACGCGGTATAAAGGAATGTGTTTTACTCGGATTGGCCTCTATGGCGCATGCTTTCAAATGGTTCATCGGAACATGTGCAATACTTAGCTCTCAAAGTTCTCTGGGGTTGGCTCCTACAGTTTCGAAGAATCTGTGTAGCACGTAGTTCCTTTGAGTTCTCTAGAGGTGGCTCACACGATACAAAGGAATGAGTTTTACTCGGATTGGCCTCTATGGCGCATGCTTTCTAATGGTTCATCGGAACTCATGTAGCACTTAGCTCTCAAAGGACTCTAGAGGTGGCTCCCACAGTTTCGAAGAATCTGTGTAGCACGTAGTTCCTTTGAGTTCTCTAGAAGTGGCTCACATAGTACAAGGAATGAGTTTTACGCGGATTGGCCTCTATTGCGCATGCTTTCTAGAGATAAAGCTCTAAAATCATTCAATTCGCCGAGTCACGTAAGCACTTCAGTTATCATACGATTCCATTATCCTAGTTTTCAATAAATATAACTAGGTGCTATTCGAGGTCCATGAGTTAAACATCGTAAGCTGTATACATTTTGTACACTAGTTCGTATATACATTTCAAAGTATAACAATTGTATTGGCATGCTCACTAGGTGCAACTTAATTAAATCACATACATTTTTCATGATACAGGCACCTACATTTTATACCAGTTTGCATTCTCATTGAGCATAACAAGTTATAACACACCATGCATAAATTAAAATTGATTCGAAAACTATTAGCGAACACATCAAGTCAACACTTACCCTTGTAGTCTTTTCCATCGTATTTCACCACACTTGATATAAAATTAGATAATTATCGAATAAAGATTTCTTTCATCTCTGACAAGATGATACTAGTATGGTTTATTTAACCCACTTACCTCAATGCTTAGAAATCATCTTCCTCGGTCTTCAAATTTAAGATTTGAGCTCCTACACCGCTCCAAGTCACTGTACGGTGTTATTTCATTCAAACCGTACACTTTGTGGCCTTGAACCAATGATTATGTCCTTATTCGTCTCCTTTCCCATTTCGTTTATTTAGCTTTGGAGCTGCATAAGATGAGTTATACAAGTTCAATTCCGAAACACACATATATACTAAGCATTCTTAGAAATCCTACTCATTAAGGTAGAATTATTCTTTATAAGAATTTTCAACCTATCAATGCCTTTTTATTCATAACGGAAAATATTGAATTTTTATTAATGCACCGGCAATTTTATATGTAATCTGACTTAATTCCCTATCCAAAAGTATAAAGCCCATTTTCTAGTTCATTCCATGTTGTTCCTCACAATTTTCCAAAATTCAGCCCAATTCTGACCCATATGATAGGATGGTTTTCTGACCTTTGTGCATTAAATTTTATATTACTAATTATAAGGATATCCAAAATTATGAATCCCAAAACCATATGAATCTTACTCCAATTCCCTATTCAGAATAGCAAGTTTCACAATTTTATCATTTCGAAATTATTTTTAATAATTCCTCAAATTTGCCCTGTTTCTAGATGCATTCTGGCAGACCTCTATGTACAAATTGAGCCATATCTCAAGATAGAGTTGTCCAAATTGTGCAAACTCAAAACCATATTATTATTAACTCATTTAATTTCTAGAAACATAAATTTTGTAGCCAAATTCAATCTGTGCTAATTTCTACAAATTTCCAAAGTTGACACACAGCATCTTGCCTACTCCACTGAGTGCCCTGTGTTCAACTGCCTATATCTCAGGCTACACAACTCCAAATTAGCTAATTTCAAAACTGAATTTTGCCTAACTCATAAAGCTACCTGTAATAAGTTTTCCAGAATTTATTTCATTCTAAAACCCCCGAACTGAATTTTTTAAATATGTGGCTCGAACAGACAGTTTTCTAGCAAAAATTGAAATCTACATTTAGCACTTTGTTTCTCTTCTTTTCTTAACTCTAACCTTATAAACATTTTCTATTCACTTAGTACATTCATCAAATTCTTTAAGTTCATTAGAATTTAGTCATCACCACTCAGCCACACAAGGATCGGCAGCCTCCCTCTTCATGCCATTTTCAGAATTTGGCATAAATAATCAATTCAAAAATCATTAATTCAATTTCCAAATGAAATTCCTTTCATCATTTTTACAAATTCCTATCAAAATATTCCTCAAATCACAACAATTTCCTTACTTCTACTTCATGATCAGACACACCATAATTACTTGTACATGAATTAAATTCAATCTAAGGCAGTAAATAGACTTATCAACCTCATAAATCATGATTACAAGTTAAAATTAAATGAAAATATTTCTTGCTTTACCTTCCCATGTAGCCGAACAGAGCAAAACCCAAAATCAGCCCTCTAATCACCGATTCTGCACTTGGGTTTCTGGGTTTATGCGGCTTTTAAAGTAAGAAACAGAATTTGTGAAGGATAACTGATGTTTTGGTGATGAAACTTAGTGGACTTATGGCCAAACCGAGAGGGAAATGGTGAAACAGAGCAGAAAATGGAAGTCGGTGGAGTAAAAAAAATGAAACAGAGCAGAAATGGTGAACTGGTGCTGAATGGCTAACGAGAATGACCCCCTTTTTTTTCTCCTATATTTTTTCACTTTAATAATATTTTATTCATGTGTAAAAATCTAACACCATAAAATACTAAATCACGCTTCTAAAATCATTTATTTACACCCATACCATTTAAGCATTTTATTTTTTTCAATTTCCAGATTTTTCATTTCATTTTTTTTGTATATATTTTGTTAAATTCAATAGTTAACTTACGTTATTTCTTATTAATTGTTTAAAGCATAATTTACTATTAGATTATATTATTTCCCAAATTATATTCCAATCTCTATACTATAATCTTAGTAATTTCTTTCTTTTCCTATCTTCTATTTTATTAATTCCTATAATTAATTTACTTTATTTCTTATTACGTATTACTAAAATATAATTACACTAATTTGTATTCTTTTTCAATTTTAATTTCACAATATATCTTTATTCATTATGTACTTTAATTTCATAATTAGCAAATATTAACAATTACTATCTTCTTTTTAAATTCCTATACTCTGTAGCTTATATCGATTATTAAAAAATTGGGTTCTCACAATTTATTTTTATTTATTTAATTTATACATATATACATAATATACATGTTTGTTATATACTCATTAATTTACTTAATATATATATATATATATATATGCTATATATATTTATTTAATTTATATTCCTGTTATTTTTTATCATGTATGCTTAATGATTAAACTCCTAAATCCTTATAATTCTAAAATTCCCAATAAAAATAAATTAAATAACTTAATCCCAAGTATATAATCCACTAATAAATCCTTTATTTCACTACCATATGTCCCTTATTAGTCTTTAATTCCATCATCCTCAAGAATTGACATAACTGAAAAGTTTCAACAGTAGTTTAGATTCCTCACCCAATGCCAAAAGTTGCGGTTGTCACAAAATTAAAGGTAGGCTTGTTGGTTGTTCCTAGCTGATGATTAAATGTAATGGAGAGTACATGTCTATTTCTTTTGTATAGTCTATATCTGTACTCAAAATAGTTGACTATTATGAAAATGTTATATTTGATCAAAAAAATCTATTTTTGCTGATTGAGTAGTAAAATATTTTTTTAATGTTATAATTTGTTAATACTATAATTATTGATTTAAAAGCACAGTCTAATACCATAAAATGACCTCCAAGCAGTAAAACATAGTCTATTATTAAAAAGTACAAATATAAATGGATTTTTGTAAAACAAAATTAAATTATTTAATTAAAAATACCATTGTTATAAATTATAATAATCCCTATTATGGTCAATCCAACTGGTGAAAAGAAACCTTTATATCACTTACCATAAGTGATCATATGTTGTTATGCTATCATGCCTCATATAAAGTGAGTTGGCTCTAGGTCATACGCTAACATGTATTCTATTACATAGTATTCTTATTTATAAGTTCTTCACCTAATGTCTCCCTTGGAAATGTTGGTGACTCCTAGTTGATACAAAAATCCTCATTCAATGGCAGCATTTGTCTTCCCATATTTTCACCTTTTGTCCATTCCCTGCTTTGCATCTTGTCCCTGCTCTCAATATATCTCTAACTTGCTAAAAACTCCTCCAAATTAAATAAGGTTACAATATGAGTTTTGAATGCAAAAAATCAGTTTTAGGAAAATACTTTACCTTGAAAACTCTATAACTTAACCCTTGGTTGTTCTCTAGAAGCCTCCATCCTTGTTTAGCCAACAAAGCATTATTGAAAATCTTCACCAAATCCTAATTCTCCATCATATTTGGTTCACAAATCTTCTACTGAGCAAACTAATGTATTCCTTTACAAGTAGAGTTATTAACCCACCAAAATCTCTTGACCTTGGCTTTGGTAAAAAAAATTATATTTATAGCATATGTTAGGAAAGCTTGTAGATAGCCTTGATGAAAATCTTTTTGCCCTCTTGAGACAGCAACTTTCTAACCCACATTTGGTTTCAAGTTCGAACTCTACATTTACTATCCTTAAAAGCTACCTTCTTTCTTCATCCCACTAATGTTGGTAGTCCCAAATACCTCTCCAAATTAATACCTACATGAATGCCAAATATTTCCCCATTTCGTTATGCCTTTGAGAGTGAAACTGATAAACCTTTGGTATAAAATAAAAAGTAATAAGGTGATAATGATTCTCTTTGTCGAAGTTCTCTGTTAGGGCAAAAACTATTGGTAGCTTTGCCATGAATAATAATAGAAGAAGATACTGATGGAGATCCACTTGCTTGTGATGTTCGTGATGCTAAGGATCCATTGGTCATCCAAGGAGGGAATGATGGAGATCCACTTGCTCGTGATGTTCGTGATGCTAAGGATCCATTGGTCATCCAAGGAGGTCCAATTACCCGAGCTCGAGCTAAGAAGACGCAACAAGCCCTGGCCTCATTCATGCAACAAGCTCTGGCATCATTGAAGTGTCAAGGAAGCTTCCATGAAGAGTCCCAAGACATCTATACTTGCTTGGAAGCCCAAACGACATGAGCATGGTTTACTATCTTATTTTAGCTTAACAATAAGATGGGCTAAGTGTTTGGATAGCCCACGTTTGAGTCTTGTTGTGTCTTGGACTATTTATTTTATGTAACTAGGTTTAGGCATGAATTTGGGTTTAGTTTTATTTTTTGTTGGTGTTAATTCCAGCCCACTTGTTTATGGGCTTAAGTGCTAGGTATTATTATAAATACCTTGTAAACGCTATTGATGCGGAGATCAGTTAATTGAATTTTCAGAAATTGAGTGTGCCTTTCTCTTGGGTTCCCTCTCAACTAGGCTTATCAAGGTCTTCTTCCTTGTGGCGCCTCCTTCTTCACCATCCACCATTGTTATACCTTAGGTTCTCAAATTCTTATTCGTAGGGTCAAGGTCCAATACCTTTGGGTTCGAGTCTCTTTAGGCTTCGGGTCTAGGTTTCAAAAGTTGTCATTCATCAACTTTGCTTCTGTCTTCTTGCGTGTCAGCTCCTTCAAATTCCAAGCTACGTTTTGTCTTGTCTGTATGCATCAGTTGGTATTCAGAGCTCAAGTTTTGATTTCTGGTTTGTTTGTGCGTCACTCACTTTTCGATTTTTGGTTTATTGGTTTCGATTTTTTTTCTTTTTTTTCTCTCTTGTTGGTTTCGATTTTTGGTTTGTTGTTGTGTTTGAGTTGAATTCATAACCCTAGCCGCAATTCCTCAAAACCCTAGCTGCACCCCTTCCTTCAAAAAAAACCCTAGCCGCACCCCTAAAAAAAAAACCTAGCCGCAGCCCTAAAAAGAAAAACCCTAGCCGCACCCTTAAAAAAAAAAACCCTAGCCGCACCCCTCTTCTTTTCAAGGAAACCGCAACACTCAGAGTTAAAAAAAAAGAAGAAAAGAATTCGAAAAAAAAAAGAAGAAAAGAATTCAAAAAAAAAGAAAAGAATTCAAAAAAAAAGAAGAATTAAAAAAAAATTGTTGCAGTACTGTTCATACAGAAAATTTTGGTTGAGTTAGGAGGTGTGCGAGTTCCTGTTTTAAAGAAAACGACGAAAGAAACCGAACCCGTTAAGCTTTGCTTTACGGGCCATACCCTATCTTGGCCAAATTCCATCGTTTTCCTATAGTTTTAGGCCATTTTTCATTTTTTTTGGTCCTTCTTGTGATTTTTTTTCTTCTATTCTTCTTTTTTTTTCTTTCTTTGAGTCACCCTAGCCACACCTTTCTGTGAACAAAAAAATTCAAAAAAAAAATTTCTTGGTGCCAATACTTGGTGAATTAGTTGATTCTACGATGTTGAATCTTTGACTAAGTCTCTAGTGCGATTGTGAACCTATAGAGTTAAGGTAGAGTAAGGGAAAAAGGCATGAGTGTGTGAGAGACATTAGTAGAGAAAAGCCAAATTCCTTGAGTGAAACACGAGTGTAAACATGTAAGGATATCTTTGTTGAAAATGTCTTCTGAAGGTGATAAGTCGGACTTTAAAAAGATTGAATTCATGCTTCAGGCAATGCAACAACAGTTCCAACGGATGGACGTGAAATTCAATGACATTCATGATAAGTTGAACCAACATGAAGCTCGGTTTGCAAAGATCCAGCAAGGTGATACTTCTCGTCTAAAGAGTAAGGTTGTTGCCAATGACGAGTATGATGATAATGTTGGGTATGATTCGAACGAAGCGTCTGGGATCGATAGACATCATAGAAGGTACCATGGGTATAGAGATCGAGTTGATAAAGCTTGTGATAGAGGCAAGGAGAAGATAGATGGAAACCTTGGCAGTATAAAATTAAAGATTCCTCCTTTCCAAGGCAAGAATGATCCTGAGGCATATTTGGAGTGGGAAAGGAAGATTGAAATGGTGTTTGACTGCCACCACTACTCTGAGGAAAAGAAGGTCAAACTTGCAGCAATTGAGTTCGCAGAGTATGCTATGGTTTGGTGGGATCAATTAGTCACTAGTAGAAGAAGATATGGTGATCCTCCAGTGTGTACCTGGGATGAGATGAAGCGCATCATGAGGAAGAGATTTGTTCCTACTCATTTTTACAGAGAGTTATACCAGAAGCTCCAAGGTCTTACCCAGGGCTCAAAGAGTGTTAAGGATTACTACAAGGAGATGGAAATAACCATGATCCGAGCCAATATCCAGGAGGATGCAGAAGCTACTATGGCTCGTTTTCTTCAAGGCTTAAACCGTGAGATTGCCAATGTAGTAGAGTTGCAGCATTACATGGATTTAGAGGAGATGCTACATGTGGCCATCAAAGTCGAAAGGCAACTTCAAAGGAAAGGTACATCCCGTTTCACTCCTAGTTCAGTTCCTATTTGGAAATCTAACACCTTTCGTAGGGATGATAAGCCTGTGTCTATGCCTAAGTCTGAGAGCTTTGCTAAGCCCAAGCCTGAGGGCCCTCCAAAGCCCAAGACTGAACCTGCCCAAGCATCCCAAAGCAGGACACGTGACATTAAGTGTTTCAAGTGTTTAGGTCATGGACATATTGCCTCTCAGTGTCCCAACCGTAGAGTTATGATCATGCGTGGGAATGGAGATGTTGAGAGTGAAGGTTCTGAAATCGGTGTAGAAGATGAGATGTCTGCATTAGACGATGTTGATGAAGAAGAAGTTGTTGAGTATGCCGCTCATGGTGAAGCACTTGTTGCTAGGCGTGCTCTTACTACTCATGTGAAGTTTGAAGATGAGGCACAACGCGAGAACATCTTCCATACGAGATGTCATATTAGTGACAAGGTATGTACTGTAATCATTGATGGTGGGAGCTGTACTAATGTTGCTAGCACATACCTTGTTGATAAATTAAAGTTGCCCACTACCAAGCATCACCACCCATATAAGTTGCAGTGGATTAATGACTGTGGTGAGGTGAACGTGGTGAAGCAAGTCTTGGTTCCTTTTCGTATTGGAAGGTATCGAGATGAGGTGTTGTGTGACGTGGTGCCCATGCAAGCTAGCCACCTATTGCTGGGTAGACCGTGGCAGTATGATCGGAGAGTCATCCATGACGGTTACACTAACCGTTACTCCTTTAATATGGATGGCACGAAGATTGCTCTTGCTCCCCTTAGCCCCAAGGAGATTTATGAGGACCAATTAAGGCTAAAGGAGCAACATGACGAGCAAAGGAAGCAAGCTAAAGAAAAGAAGGAAAACAAGGATAGCAAAATAGTGAGCTGCTATGCCAAACCCCGAGATGTGAAGACTGCATTTCTTGCTAAGTCTCCTATCCTGTTACTCTTATTTAAAGATTCTTATTTTATTGATGCTGAACTCCATGATACTTTGCCTACTGATGTTGTCTCATTGTTGCAGGAGTTCGAGGATGTACTCCCTGAGGAGACCCCAAGTGGATTACCACCGATTCGTGGGATCGAGCATACGATTGACCTTGTCCCCGGAGTTGCCATTCCTAACCGTCCAGCCTACGGAAGTAATCCCGAGGAGACGAAGGAGCTTCAAAGGCAAGTCGAGGAGCTCATGAGAAAAGGTTATGTGAGAGAGAGCAGGAGTCCATGCACCGTGCCCGTGCTACTTGTGCCAAAAAAAGATGGGACGTGGAGGATGTGCGTTGACTGTCGAGCCGTCAACAAAATCACTGTAAAGTACCGCTATCCTATTCCTAGGCTAGATGACATACTTGATGAGTTGCATGGTGCATGCATGTTTTCTAAAATTGATTTAAAGAGCGGATATCACCAAATTCGTATGAAAGAAAGTGATGAATGGAAAACTGCATTTAAGACTAAACATGGTCTCTACGAGTGGTTAGTTATGCCTTTTGGCTTGACTAATGCACCCAGTACATTCATGCGATTAATGAACCATGTTTTACGTGATTTCATTGATAAGTATGTGGTTGTCTATTTTGATGACATTTTGATTTACAGTAAGAGTCTGCATGAGCATGTTGAGCATCTTAGGAATGTTCTTACTGTTTTGAGGAATGAAAGTTTGTATGCCAATCTTAAGAAATGTACATTCTGCACAAATAAGATTGTTTTCCTTGGGTATGTAGTTTCTTCACATGGCATTTCTGTTGATAATGAGAAGGTAAAGGCAATAAAAGATTGGCCTGTACCTAAGTCTGTTTCTGAGGTGCGTAGTTTCCATGGTTTAGCTAGTTTCTATCGTCGATTCGTTAGAGATTTTAGCACTATAGCTGCACCTTTGACTGAAGTGGTCAAAAAGAATGTTGCATTTCATTGGGGTCCTGCACAAGAGCATGCTTTTAATTTGCTTAAGGATAAACTTTGTTCTGCTCCTTTGTTATCTCTGCCTGACTTTACTAAAACTTTTGAGATTGAGTGCGATGCCTCAGGTGTAGGTATTGGAGCTATGCTTATGCAGGAAAAACGTCCAATTGCTTTCTTTAGTGAGAAGTTAAGTGGAGCAGCACTTAACTATCCCATATATGACAAGGAGATGTACGCGTTAGTGAGGGCCTTGGAGACATGGCAACATTACTTGTGGCCCAAAGAATTCGTCATCCACACTGATCACGAGTCCTTGAAGCATCTGAAAGGACAGAGTAAGCTAAATAGGCGTCATGCCAAGTGGATAGAGTTCATTGAGACGTTCCCGTATGTGATCAAGTACAAACAAGGTAAAGAGAACGTCGTAGCTGATGCGTTATCTCGTAGGTATACTCTTATCACTACTCTTGATTCTAAACTTTTAGGATTTAAGTCTATCAAGGAACAGTATGCTGATGATGTTGATTTTGGTAATGTTTATGATGCATGTGCTACATCTGGTTTTGGCAAGTTCTTTAGGCATGATGGGTTCTTATTTAGAGAAAATAAATTATGTGTGCCTAGGAGTTCATTGCGCGAGCTGTTAGTTAGAGAAGCCCATAGTGGAGGATTAATGGGTCACTTTGGAGTTAGGAAAACTCTAGATGTTTTGCAAGAACATTTCTTTTGGCCTAACATGAGGAGAGATGTAGAGAGGTTATGTGCTAGATGCATTTCATGTAGGCAAGCTAAATCTAGAGTTCATAATCATGGTTTATATACTCCTTTACCCATTCCTACTACTCCATGGACTGATATCTCTATGGATTTTGTTTTGGGCTTGCCTCGAACAAAACGCGGTAGAGATTCTGTTTTTGTTGTGGTTGACAGGTTCTCTAAGATGGCTCATTTCATTGCTTGCCACAAGACGGATGACGCGAGCAACGTTGCTGACCTTTTCTTCAAAGAGATAGTATGTCTACATGGTGTACCAAGGACCATTGTTTCTGATCGAGATGCAAAGTTCCTTAGTTACTTTTGGAAGACGTTATGGGGAAAGTTGGGAACTAAATTGTTATTCTCCACCACTTGTCACCCCCAGACTGATGGACAGACTGAGGTCGTCAACCGAACCCTATCTACATTATTGAGGTCCATTATTCAAAAGAATTTGAAGAATTGGGAAGATTGCTTGCCCCATGTGGAGTTTGCATATAACCGCAGTGTCCACTCCACTACTAGTTGCTCTCCATTCGAAGTTGTTTATGGCTTCAATCCTCTTACTCCTTTGGATTTGTTGCCATTACCTAGTGCGGAGCAGAGTAATTTGGATGGAGAACAAAAGGCTAAGTTTGTGAAGCAACTCCATGAGAGAGTTCGTCAAGCTATTGAAAAGAAGACTGCGCAGTATACCACCCAAGCAAATAAGCATCGAAAGAAAGTAGTCTTTGAGCCTGGTGATTGGGTTTGGGTGCATATGAGAAAGGAGAGGTTTCCTGTTCAGCGACGAACCAAGCTGCATCCCCGAGGAGATGGACCATTCCAAGTCATAGAGAAGATCAATGATAATGCCTACAAATTGGATCTTCCTGGTGAGTATGGTGTATCTGCTACTTTTAATGTTTCTGATCTTTCTCCCTTTTCTTTTGATGAAGGTATATGCGATTTGAGGACAAATCCTTTTGAGGAGAGGGGGAATGATGGAGATCCACTTGCTCGTGATGTTCGTGATGCTAAGGATCCATTGGTCATCCAAGGAGGGAATGATGGAGATCCACTTGCTCGTAATGTTCGTGATGCTAAGGATCCATTGGTCATCCAAGGAGGGAATGATGGAGATCCACTTGCTCGTGATGTTCGTGATGCTAAGGATCCATTGGTCATCCAAGGAGGTCCAATTACCCGAGCTCGAGCTAAGAAGACGCAACAAGCCCTGGCCTCATTCATGCAACAAGCTCTGGCATCATTGAAGTGTCAAGGAAGCTTCCATGAAGAGTCCCAAGACATCTATACTTGCTTGGAAGCCCAAACGACATGAGCATGGTTTACTATCTTATTTTAGCTTAACAATAAGATGGGCTAAGTGTTTGGATAGCCCACGTTTGAGTCTTGTTGTGTCTTGGACTATTTATTTTATGTAACTAGGTTTAGGCATGAATTTGGGTTTAGTTTTATTTTCTGTTGGTGTTAATTCCAGCCCACTTGTTTATGGGCTTAAGTGCTAGGTATTATTATAAATACCTTGTAAACGCTATTGATGCGGAGATCAGTTAATTGAATTTTCAGAAATTGAGTATGCCTTTCTCTTGGGTTCCCTCTCAACTAGGCTTATCAAGGTCTTCTTCCTTGTGGCGCCTCCTTTTTCACCATCCATCATTGCTATACCTTAGGTTCTCGAATTCTTATTCGTAGGGTCAAGGTCCAATACCTTTGGGTTCGAGTCTCTTTAGGCTTCGGGTCTAGGTTTCAGAAGTTGTCATTCATCAACTTTGCTTCTGTCTTCTTGCGTGTCAGCTCCTTCAAATTCCTAGCTACGTTTTGTCTTGTCCGTATGCATCAGATACACTAGTAACACTTTGCATAATCAAAGAAACCCATTGTCCGCATCATGTCTTCAAAAAAAAAAGAGAGAGAACTCCACCCTATCATAAGTTTTACTAATATCTAATTTAAATGCAAAACAAATATTTCCTCTATGTCTCTTTAGTTTTAAAGTTTGTATAACTTATAAGCTACCAGAATAATATCCATGATTAAACACCCTTGAAAAAATGCACTTTGAAACTTACTAATACATTTTGGCAAAATATGTTTCATTCTGTTGACTAAGACTTTTTCAATTAGTTTATAAATATTTTTGCAATGACTTCTACAATGGAATTGCATCATGTTCTTGGGGTTTTGGTTTTTGGTATAAGTATATGTTGGTTTTGTTTATCTCCCTCACAATACATGGCCATTCAAAAAATCAAGACAATATAATGTCATACCATTTCCTAAAATATGTCGATATTTTTGAAAGAAAAGAGCATCCATACCATCATGACCAAGTGCTTTGGTGGGATTCATTTGTTTTACAGCTAAGAATATTTCCTCATGCTTGAATTCCAAGAGAAGAAAGCAATTCATCTCATCTATGACTTGGGTCTCCACTGGTTCAAGTATACTTTCATTCTTAATTAATCCATGGGATTTGAAAAGCATTTTAAAATAGCTCTTTGCAATGTTTTGAATATCCACTTCATCCTCATGCCATATTCTATCACTATTTTCCAAACCTATCATTAGATTTAGTCTTTTTCTATTTGATGCTCGAGCATGAAAAAACACCATGATGCTATCCCTTTCTTTAAGACAAGTAATTTTCAACCTTCATCCCTAATAATAATTTTTTTCTTTTTCTAGGAAATCATCTAGCTCCATTTCAATTTCTTTTTCTTCCTTTTACTGTTGATCATTAGGAGCCAAGCTTGTACTTCTTCTAATCTTTTATCTAATTCCTCCATTCTCCATCTCATTCCACTACAATTGCTTCTTTATCACTTGATCAATCTATGTCTCACCATGCTTATTTTTTCTCTTTGCGTTTGTTCCTCTTGAACCTTTCCATACCTCACCAAATCCTTTTTCTTAGTCCACCAAACTTCAAACAAAAACTTCCCTTTATTTTCTCTCAAAACCTTTGTTTTCTCCCTAAAGCGTCTAAAATACTGGACAATGATCTAACCTTGAACATGTTAAATATTCAACTAGAAGGTTTGGATATAAATCATTCCATTCCATAGTTTCCACAAATCTTTCCAGCCTTTCTCTAAACAAATCGAATGCCTTATTCCTATTAGGCCAACTGAACTATGTCTCTTTAAAGCCTAAATTCAAAAGATTACTCTCATCCATTGCATCCCTAAACTTTGTTATTTTTGTTTTCGATCTCTGTTTTACCCTACTTTTCTCTTCATCACATATGATTTCAGTGAAATCCCTAAAGGAAACCCATAGTAAAAAGGATTCACCCAAGAAAAATTTGAGCAGGTGCCATTAATTAATTCTTGTATTCATCTCTGGTTCTCCATAAAACCTTGTGATTATTTGTTTAGCTTCTTTTTTTCTTTTTTTTCATAGCTCAATATCAATATGGTTTTGAGAAAAAGTCTTTAATTTGAGCTCAAAATCTTCCATCCACTACATTGCTAACCTTCCACTTCTTCCCACACATATAGCTAGAAAATAGTATAACATTACTCAATTCCTTTTAACTTTATCAAATAGTTGTGATGTTAATTTTGTTTCACATAAAAACACCATATCAAACCTTGTTTTCAAATGAGCTTCTATAGATCTCGAAATTAACATCACAAATTAATTAATTAATTAATTAAAATAACCCAAATCTAAAATCAATCTCATGCAAAATAGTCAAGTAGAGGTGTTCATGGACTAGGCCAGCTCAGTTCAAGCATGGCTTAGGTAATGTTTTAAGGGATTGAAAGTAAGCCCAAGCTTGACCTATCCAACTTCGTAGGCATAATTTTTTTTCAAATCCTTTTTTAGAATACAATGAATAAGCTCAAACCCATCCAAACCCATCCAAATATTATTTATTTTAAAAAATGTATATAATAAAATATTAAAAATTTTTAAACACATAATAATTATAAGTATAATACAATAATTTCAAATAAATTCTTATAAAAAGACTACAAGAAACATGAAAATTTTAAAATAGTCTAAAAAAACAATATAAGCTCGAATTGAATTGCATTAAAAAAATCAAAAGTAATTAAAGAATGCATTAAAAATACTAAAAAAAAAACATAATTATTGAGCCGGACTGGACTAGATTTGGACTTGAAATGATGATCCCAAAACTGCCTATATTTTTATATTAGCCATTGATTTTCAAGCTCAAACTCATTTAATGAACTTAATATTTTTGTTCAAGCCAAAACAAAATTGGACAAGCCTTTCAATTAGTGCGGGTAGCTCAACTTTTAGTCTTGAACAAAGGTTAGTTTAGGTTGCACCACATTTCCGATGCAAAGCAACAAGAAGATTTTGGGGAGCTAAAAGCACCAAAATTTGGAGGTGCATTTGGCTTTCTGTTGGTCGTCACAGTGAGAGGAATCCCTTCATGCCAAGGGTCTAATTCCCATTAGACCATATTGCCCCTTATTCATGTTTTTTAAAATTTTTAATTTTTTTAAATGTTATATTAATTTTATTAATTTAATATATATATAAGAAAATTATTATATAATAAATTAATATATGATAAAATATGCATAATGTTTTTGAAATATTTAATAACAAATGCATACTTTGTTGAATTATTTCAATAATGTGGACTAGTTAAGTATAATTAATATCATATAAATTAATCTAGTAGTATATTTTGTGTATAGTGTGACCATATATATACGTAATATATTTATATTATACATGTATTAATCCTTAATGGGACGGATATAATACATAATCCAAAATATAGGAGGTCCCTACTGTTGGCACTAATACATAAGTGATGGCCCATTGATCACCTGTATTATGCGAAAAGAAGTGGACAGCAGTAGCTCTCTCCCTCTCTCTCGTTCCTCTCCTCTCCTTACCATCATCTTCATCTCTTCCTTGCACAAACCACCATGGCAGATCAGATCAGATGCAGCCAGGTGTGGGTAGACCTCCAGTGGCGTTCCTTCCTTCTGGCAGTGGCAGCAATAGAGGTGAAATGGTGGGTTTTTGCTCTACCCACCCAAGGTCACTTTTCTTTCCATTTATTGTGCTAGTGGATGTTTGGTGAATGATATAATTCAAACAATTGGCATCAGAGCCTCTCCACCTTAAAGCCACTAGCCATTTTTCATGAAAGATAAGATCTGTGCATTTTTTTAAATTTTTTGGGTATTTTCTGATTTATGCAAAACCCAAAGAATTTATGCATATTTGAGCCAAATATATTGCCAAATCTTAGTTGAGGATGATGTTTTTTATTGAAAATGCCATGAAAACGAAGTAAAATGGGGCTGAATTGAGTGAAAAATGGCTGAAAACCTATCAGGTCAGGTCAAAACGACCCATTTGCTGCAAAATCGCCCAGTCAAGCAAAGAAGATGATCGGGCGCGTGCAATGCAGCAAAAGGGGCGATCTTGCCTATTCTGGGCGAGCATTGGCTTGCCTATTCAGTGCAGGCGCGGCACGGATCACCTATTCTGTACAGACTCGCCCGACAGCAGCAAAAGGCACGGGCGAGCCTATTTTATGCAGGGGTAAGCTCGATTGGACTAGCTCACCCGTTGTTTAATGGCGCGCCCGTACAACAAATATATATTATATGTACATACATACATATATATATGTATGTATGTACATATATATATATATATATATTACATTTTTTAGCCTTTGGGTCGGTTTTGGGCAATTTTTTTTTTGGCTCCTCCTTTTAATTTTTTGGGCTAATTTTGTTTATTTTTTGGACCAACCTCTATTAAAATTAAGATACAATAAAAGGCTATTTGTTTTATTTTATTTAAGCCTTAAAATTTTATTTAATTTAGGCCAAAAAATAAATTTTGTAATATTATGGGCATTATTTATTTAGCTATCTCAATTGGTCGTTTAGTATTAATTTAATTTTGGGCAATTAAAATTAAGTAATTTTGGGCAATTAAAATTAAGTAATTTTGAGGCCATTTTGCCTAATAAATTTAGAGGCAATATTGATTAATTAATTTTATTTGGCTATTAAATTTGGATTAATTACTAGCCATTTTGATTAATTAATTATGAGCCATTTGGTTAATTAATTTTGGACAATTTTGATTATAACCAAATTTATTTAATAGCCATAATTAATTGTTAAGCCCAAAATTAAAGTAGTATAAGTGAATTTTTTTTAGAGGAATTAATTTCGAGGTAATTTTTGAAATTCAATTACCCATTTAATTCATAATTCACTAAATTTTGGAATATATCCATGCCTATAAAATGTTGATGATTGGCCTAGTTAAATTAGTTTAAATAAATTATTTGGGTATTTGGTTGGAGCCATTTTGAATTATGGTTTACCCATTTCGTTAATAATTTATTTAAACAAATAAACTCTCTAAAAATAACATTGCCTTATTATTTGAATATTCACATTTATGTGAAATTAATTTAATTAATTAATATTGGATCTAAAATTACTACATATGCTTCAGGAATAGCATATTTTGAATGTAGTTAATTTTGATCAATTAATTATGTGAATATTCTTAAAATTATGAATCATTAATTGGATTGACTAGTACTTGCCTGTCGCAAGAATGGTCATGAAGATTTTTTTGATGATTTATTCTGATAATTTTAAGGATATAATAATAAGGCAATGCATAGTGATAGTTGCATAATTTACTAAGATATCTAGAAGTGGCTAGTCTCTCCCTGTCGGATTGTTAGTTGCTTTGAAAGATGCTTGGGACTAAAAGGATTCTGGTTGGGATATGACACGATTTTCCTACCCTGTCGGTGGGTGATCATTCAGGTTTATATTCAACCAGTTTTGTCTTATCCTCTGTAGTGTACTGTGGAATAAATTTAATATTTATTAAGTTATTTCACTAGCCTCCATTAATTTTGATTATTTATGCAACCATCGCATATCAAGTCTCTAGCAAGATCAAATTAGATAGATAGTATGAATTGCTCTCTACATTTAGGGTTATATTGAACTAGGAAGTAACCTCGAGAGTTGATCCATCTACTATACCTAATAGTTTGAGCTTTTGGAGGACAAGATATTTGGAATTTCGGGAACATTCAAGTGAGAATTCTCTAATTATATAAGGCATGCCATTAATGAGCACATCAGAGAAAGTGTTTCAATTACTGATAATCACAAAGTAATTATGGATGCCATTAGGAAAAGGTTCATAAAGATTGATAAAGGTTGCTATAAAGGATCAATTCATAAGTGCCAGATTGTGAATCACTTCCTTTTAGGGTGGACAGTGGGAGATCTTCTAAATTTGCAAATCTCTTTAATGGACAAAAGGAAGTGTGGTATTTTAATATCAAAATTGATATTGTCATCTAGGAGTGGGGATCTTTCAGGTTAATAGATCTCATTTGGCTCTCATGATGATATATGCCAATATTACTAGCAAAAGTAATAATATTAAAAGGTCTTAATAAAAGGTCATTTTAGAAGAAGAAATTTGCCAAGTCTATACTTCCCATTCTGGTTCCACCAACACCTCTAAATATCAATGTGTGCCATTTTGTTATAATCTTGGGCACAAGAGGTAGATTGTAAAAGTTCCTTTAGATTGGGATGTGTGTAAAAAGGCATTCTGTTAGCCTTTATTTTGACTCCAATCTAGGAAGTATACCCTCTAACTATTGGTGGTCAGATACCGATGCTATTATCTATAAAGCCATATGCAACCGGAGACCAAATAAGGAAAAATTGTTGTGAATTGGGGCTATAGAGTTAAAATCCATGCCGAAAACATAAGAATCAACTAGTTTGTTGGTACATTTTGTAGACGGTTTTGGAACTACTGTCGGTTGATACTTTTCATTCTGATAACAGAAAAGTAATTTCTAATTAGTAACATATGTACTGATTTTGACATTCTATGTGATGGATTATATACAGTAGATTCGTACCCCAATATTTGGCAAATTTTCTTCAATTATGAATGATGTGACTATCGATTCTAATTATGGTAGAATAGATAAAAAATTTATCAAGTTGTGGCATGAGTTAGGGAGATTTTGAGGCACATGTAGGATTGTATTAAGGGAGATCTTACTGCTAATATTAAGGATATGATTAGCAGATATTGAAATGATTAGGAACAGATACATACCGACATTTGTAGATCATTTTCACATACTGTATTCAGTTGATATAAGTGTTTCATCACTTTCACTAAAGACCATTTTGATGTAGGTCATATGGAGTAAAAGATCTGATCTTATAGAAGCCTTATGCATTCTGATTAATTCCCCTACACTACTTAAGGCAATGATCAGACAGTAGTGATGAATGTTGTGGTTGGTATAATAAAGCTAGACGAAATCTTATACTAGTTTTTGGATTATTGCACTATAGAATTGTATTGGCGCCTAGCATATTGTGCTTGGAATACTAGAAGAGAATGGGATTGCAGTAATAATCATTCATACATTTTGATATGTTACGATTTATGTTGATCACTCCAAATCTTCAAATTCTAGTAGAGTGAAGTTATTAAAACTGTAACTCACATTCAAAGATTTCCAAGAAAAATCAGTTCCCAAATTCATCTTAAGTTGTAGTCAGACATAAAGCCGAGTTTGTGCCGCTTTCTGTGTTTAGGGTTATAAAGTAAAGAAAATGCCTATAACCCACAGTGAAGAAAACTTGATAAGAAAATTATCAGTGGCAATTCTGTTGGTTATTGAGATTCTAGATTCTAACCTTCCGTCATATGGTACTAAGATCATTAAGTCTGACAATGAATCTATTTAGAGAATGACTTAAAGAGTGAGAGTTGTGAACTCCACAAAGTCATTGATGAAGTACATATTATTGTGTCAGTCACATATATATGTTACCTTTTGATGGTGTTAGCTTTAAATTGACATGTATTTTGAAATGACAAAAACTTAAGTAAGGCTAAAACAGTTTCTCTGCAATATAAATTTGCTTAATATGGACTCAATGATGGAAAATCATTTAAACAAAGTTTTAGACTTAGATTTCAATTGAAAAAGTCAGGAAATACTCTTATAAAAGTGTTAGAATATTTCGAACTGACTTAAAATCACAAAAAGCCATCAATCTATCTCAAATTGCCATCAAATAAGTGCAGGAAAATATGAGGGATCGATCCCCCCTGTAGAGGGATCGATCCTTAGATGGCAGAAAGGTTGGAAGGCATTCTAGAACAGGTTGGAAGGCATTTTGAAAGTTTGGGATCGATCACCTATGACAAAGGATCGATCCCTTTTCACGAAAACAGTGCCCAACGGCTAGTTTTTGAGGGTTTCAACGGGAAGTTTTGCATTAAATGCTTCAATAACCGTCCCAAGCACTTGGTGGACTATAAATAGAGGCATTTATGAAGTTTGGAGGTAGAACAAGCACTCAGAAACTCTCAAAGCTTCAAGAAAGAAATCCAAGATGAAAAATTCATTCTTTGTAATTCCATTTGTGATATTTCACCTTGCTCATCACCCACTCACTTAAATTTATGATATTCAAAAAGGTGTGCTAGCCTTGTAAGGTTGTTCTTGTAAGAGTGAGGGTAGCATTACAAGGGGATAAACTTAGAAGGTGATTTCTAAGCCTTCAAGAGAAATTGTAAGAGGTCTCACCACACCTTGAAGTGGTTTGTAAGCATTCACAAAGAAGAGTGGAATCAATCCCTTGACAAGAGGATCAAGGAGAGAGGACGTAGGAAAGAGATTGGACGAACCTCTATAAAATTTGTGTTTGCTTCTCATTCTCTTCCTTATTTACTGCATTTATTTCATTATTGCTTTATTTATTATATTTGTGCATTAAGCTCTTAGAAAAACCAAAATTTAGTGGAAAAACTTATTCATCCCCCTCTCGGTAGAGCCAACAATTGATATCAGAGCTTGGACTCAAAAGTCGATTAGGAGTAATTTCCTTAGAGTAAAAACAATCTAGATGGCTCAAACTAATGTATCTACTCCTTTGGTAGGAGAGAGACATTCTACGGTTAGACCACCACTCTTCAATGGTGAAAATTATGCATATTGGAAGACTGGGATGATGTTATTCATTCAAGCTAATGACTATGAAGTGTGGAGAATTATAGTTAAAGGTCCTTTAGTTCCTATTAAGAAAGTAGATGGAGAGGAAGTGCCAAAGAAAGAGGATGAATGGGATACAAACGATATTAGAATGGCACAATTAAATGCTAAGGCAATACGCACACTCTTTTGTGCATTAGGACCTAATGAGTATAATAGAGTGTCACAATGTGAGAATGCTAAACAAATTTGGGATAAACTAGCTGTTACTCATGAAGGTACCACACAAGTTAAAGAGACTAAAGTAGGAATGCTCACTCAAGATTATGAGTTATTTACAATGAAGAATGATGAATCAATTAGTGATATGTTTACTAGATTCACTGATATCATAAATGGTCTCAAGTCTTTAGGAAAAACATATTCAAATGTTGAAATGGTGAAGAAGATTCTAAATAGCTTACCTAAATCATAGGAAGCAAAAGTTACAGCTATTGAGGAATCTAAAGATCTACATACACTTTCTCTAGATGAACTCATGAGATCTTTACTCACCTATGAAATGAAAATCAAAAGGAATTAAGAACCTCCCAAAAAAGTTGGAGTTGCATTAAAATCCACCAGAAATGAGGAATATAAAGATGATCAAAATGAAAGTGGTGATGATGAGGATTTAGAGATGGTCATGTTTGCAAAGAGGTTTAATAAATTCATAGGATGAGAACTAGTGGAGACCCCCTAGGAGAGACCTTAACAAATGAGAGACAAGTAGGAAAGAAAAGGATCAAATCATTTGTTATGAATATAGAAAACCTGGTCACATTAAATTTGATTGTCCTTTTTATAGAAAACAAAATGAGAAGAAACCAAAGAAGAAGGCAACGATGGCTACATGGAGTGACAGTGACTGCTCCGATGAAGAAAATGTAGAAGATGAAGTGGCCAACCTTTGCTTTATGGCTATTGAAGATGAAAAGGTAAAAACTAACTCATTTGACACTAATGAATATACATTGATGAATTACAATATGCATTTGATGAGTTAGCAAATGAGTTTGAGTGCAAGAATATAAACTATAAGAAAATGATTTCAAAATTGAAAAAGGAAAATGAGATGCTCATGAATGTCAAATTAGAATGTGAGAAGAAATTAGAAAATGCAAATCTAGAAACAAAAGAATTAAGTAAAAATAACCTTAACTTACAAAATTCATTTTCTAGATTTTATATGGGTCAACAAAAACTTGATCATATGCTAGAGACCCAAAGAGCATTATTTGATAAAGAAGGAGTAGGCTACAATGCATCAAACAAATAAACTCATCTTAAAAACTTTCTTGTTAAAGATAGAAAATTTGTATTATGTACCTAATGTAATAAACTAGGACACTCTACACAAGCATGCACATCTAGGAAGACCATTATTAGAGAAAAAATAGTTGTTAAGATTTGGGTGCCAAAGCATGTTTTAAATTCAAGTGATGAGTTATTAAAAATGAAATGGATCCCTAAAGGATCAAAAATTATTAGTACTAGCTCACAAGGACCCAAGAAAATTTGGGTACCTAAGATAAAAGTTTGATGTATTTGTGTGTAGGAGGAAGAACATTGCCACAAGGCTAAGTCCAAGGAGCATTGGTACCTTGATAGTGGATGCTCAAGACACATGACCGGTGACAAGAGCCAATTCAAGTTCTTAAAGCCTAAAAGTGGTGGAGAAGTCACGTTTGGAGACAACTCCAAAGGACAAATTGAAGGAATTGGCTCCATTGGTAACTCCTCCTCAACTATTGAAAATGTTTTATATGTTAGAGGTTTGAAACATAATTTGCTTAGTATTAGTCAATTGTGTGATAAAGGCTTTAAAGTTGTGTTTGATGCTTTGTGTTGTAATGTTGTTAATGCTTAAACTAATCAAATTATTTTTATTGGACATAGACAAGGAAACATTTACATTATTAATTTAGATGATCTAAATAGCAAAAATGTATGCTTTATGGCCACTAGAGAGGATGAACCTTGGTTATGGCATAGAAGACTAGGTCATACTAGCATGCATGTTTTATCTAAATTAGTCAAAAGAGACTTAGTGGTAGGTTTACCTAAGCTTCAATTTGAAAATGATAAAGTTTGTAAGGCTTGTGTAAGAGGAAAACACAAGAGAATATCATTTAAATCTAAAAAGTGTGTTACAACCTCTAGGTCACTTCAACTCTTTCACTTAGATTTTTTTGGACCAACTAGAACCACTAGTTTAGGAGGAAAACACTATGGTTTTGTCATAGTTGATGACTACACTAGGTTCACTTGGGTGTTCTTTTTAAGTGTGAAAAATGAAGCCTTGGAGAAATTCATTATTTTATCAAAACTTGTTCAAAATGAAAAAGGTTACTCTATTACTAGCATTAGGAGTGATCTTGGAAAAGAATTTGATAATCTTGGTTTTGATACATATTGTAATAAAAATGGTATTAGCCATAACTTTTCAGCTGTAACAGTCCGAGTGTACATTATTACACAATATTCACTCATATTTTACACATTTTTATCGATTGGGCTGTCTATGATGCCTTTAACACGTGCTCAGTAATAGTAATAAATGGCAACCATTTATTTATTTAGTAAATTCAGAATATAAAAATTTACAATATTCCTTATATCAGCTCCTACAACTCCTCAACAAAATGGGGTAGTTGAAAGGAAAAATAGAACCTTAGAAGAAATGGCTAGAACCATGCTTTGTGAAAACAATTTACCAAAATATTTTTGGGCTAAAGCTATAAACACTGCATGAAATGTTATAAATAAAGCTATGGTTAGGCCTATTTTAAAGAAAACTCCCTATGAGCTTTATAAAGGAAAAATGCCTAACATAAGCTATTTTCATCCATTTGGCTGCAAATGTTTTGTTTTGAATAATGGAAAAGATAACTTAGGAAAATTTGATGCAAAAAATGATGAAGGCATTTTTCTTGGTTATTCTTCAAATTCTAAGGCATATAGAATTTTCAATAACAGAACACTTGTTGTAGAAGAATCAATTCATGTGATTTTTAATGAATCAAATACCTCTAGTAGAACTAATCTTGATGATGAAGTAGAGATATTTGATGAACCCATTCATCTCAAGACAAAGATGTTAGGGAACAATTAGAAGATTTTGATATAAATAAGAATGAGGAGTCATTGGAACAAGAAATAATTGAGAAAGAATCAAGATGTCCTAGAGCACTTGGTTATGTAAAGGATAATGATATTGTTAGAGATCCAAATATTGGTGTTAGAACTAGATCAACCTATAGAAACATATGTCAACATGTAGCTTTTGTGTCACAATTGGAACCAAAGAATGTGCATGAGGCCTTGAAAGATGAAAATTAGACTATGGCTATGCAAGAGGAATTAAACCAATTTGAAAGAAGCAAAGTAGGGACACTAGTGGAAAAACCTAAGGATCATCCAATTATTGGAACGAAATAGGTATTCAAGAATAAAATGGATGAGAATAGCATAATAGTTAGAAACAAAGCTAGATTAGTGGCACAAGGATATAGGCAAGAAGAAGGGATAGACTATGATGAAACATATGCTTCGGTAGCTAGATTAGAAGCCATTAGAATGCTACTTGCCTTTGCATGCTACTAAGATTTTTAAACTATATCAAATGGATGTTAAAAGTTCCTTTTTAAATGGTTACATAAATGAAGAGGTCTATGTTGAGAAACCTCTCGGTTTTAAAAATCCAAACTTTCCTAACCATGTTTTCGAACTATCAAAAGCTTTATATGGATTAAAACAAGCTCCTAGAGCTTGGTATGAAAGACTTTCAAAGTTTTTTATTGAAAAGGTTTTGCAATAGGCAAAGTAGATACAACCTTATTTATTCAATCCAAGGGTAGTGACTTATTAGTAGTTCAAATTTATGTAGATGATATCATTTTTGGATCTACAAATGAGTCATTGTGTAAAGATTTCTCAAAATTAATGCAAGATGAATTTGAAATGAGCATGATGGGAAAGCTAACCTTCTTCCTAGGACTTCAAGTTAAACAATGCAAAGATGGTATTTTTATAAATCAAGCTAAATACACTAAAGACTTGCTCAAAAGATTTGGAATGGATGAGTCTAAACCTTATTCTACCCTAATGAGCACAAACATTAAGCTTGATAAGGATGAAGGAGGAAAATGTGTAGACACTAAACTATATAAGTCTATGATTGGTTCATTGCTATATCTTACTACTAGTAGATCAGATATAATGTTTAGTGTATGCTTGTGTACTAGATTTCAGTCACCTCCTAGAGAATCACACCTACAAGCTGTAAAAAGAATTCTTAGATACCTTAAAGACACTTCTTCCTTAAGACTTTGGTATCCTAAAGATTCTACTTTTGCTCTCCATGCTTACTCCAATGTGGATTTTGGTGGTTGTAAAGTTGATAGGAAAAGCACATCCGAAACTTGTCAATTCTTAGGAAATAGGCTCATTTCATGGTTCTCTAAGAAACAGAATAGTGTAGCTCAATCCACAACCGAAGCTGAATATATTGCTTCCAGAAGTTGTTGTGCTTAAGTATTGTGGATTAAACAACAAATAAGTGACTATGGAATAGAAATGAATCAAGTTCCTATCAAATGTGATAATACTAGTGCCATTAACCTTACCAAAAATCCCATGCAACACTCTAGAACTAAGCACATTGAAATAAGACATCATTTTATCAGAGATCATGTGCAAAAAGGTGATATAGTTCTAGAATATATAGATACCTTGCACCAATTAGTTGATATCTTCACAAAACCCTTAGACAAGGAGCGATTTTGCACACTTAGAGGTGAACTAGGTCTTATGAATGCTCCTTGAATTAAATTGATTTTGAATGAATGGTTTAAGTTGGTTGTGATGAATGCAAGTCAAAAATTTAGAGAATGTATTAATCTCTTACTGTTCATGGCCTTAACTTGCCATATTTTTACTAGTTCTTAGGATGAACTGTTGAATTATGTATGTTTGATCATGTTAATTCCTCATCATTTTGCCTCATCAGCAAAAACTCACTTCTCATGTTTAAGACATTCTCACAATCATGCCAAAATGGTTTTCAATGATATTCTGCATATTTTCAATGATTTTCTGCATATTTTGGCCTTTTTCAAGTCACATATCATGTTTTCCAAATTGCTCAAACTTAATTTTGATTTTAAAACAATGAAAATGCACAAATTCTTTTGTTTTCAAATCATTTTTCTGCATCAAAACTAAGGCAATTGACTGAGGGGTCAATTCTTCCAAAAATAGGATTGATTCCCAGGTCATTCAAGCTAAAATTCTGGGTTCTGCTATGAGGGATCGATCCCCATCACCATGGGATCGATCTCATAGTTCCCGAACTTTTTGGGGGGCTCTCGGCCTAGAAGGGATCGATCCCTTCCTAGAGGGGATCGATCCCCTCGGGCCAAAACGCATTTCGCGGGCTTTTAAAACCATCGGGCTCCCTTTTACTTTTTCACTATTCACCTTCCTCTTCATAAAAACCCCCCTTTCACCATTTCCTTACACCAAATCTTCAAGATCTCCTTCATTTCTCCACCAAATCACTCCATTCCTTTACCATTCTTCACCATTTCTCCATCTTTTTTTCACTTCCCATCCTCATTTTGTACCAAAACCTCATCTTTTTGATTTTGCTTCTTCACACTTGTGTTCATTACTATTCACGCCCAACATTCAAATTGGAAGCGTTTCTTCATTAATTTCCATCGATTTTCTTGCATTTTTCGTTTATTTCATCATATTTTGTAAACCCATTTCCATTTCTTGCACATATTATCATGCCATCTCATTTTCAAGTACTCACAAAACCCATATTTTTGTCTAACTTCTAGCTCTCATAACTTAGAATCTTTTTAATATTTCAGCATATTTCTTCATCAAAGTTGTTGTCTATGTATTGCTCTGTGATTCTGTGTTGTTGGTTAGCCTTCCATCTCCCCATACACTCATCCACCATCAACCAAACGTGTGCTCACCACCTGTTCGTCGAAATTCCTCAGAGAACTTTACTCTATTTCTCATAAGCAAATCTCACTCAAAATGGCTCCCAAAATGAAACACGCTGCTCAAAAACGAAAAGCCCTTGCCTCTTCCTACTCCTCCGTGCCTACCACCTTTAATCGATGCTTTTGAAATGCCGAGGAGAAAAACAAGTATCATGAGAAATTTACCAATATGCGCATCAAGCATTGCCGTCCAATTGATTTCGGATTCTTAGAATCGATTAACTTTCCTTATTTGGCCAAGTTTGATGCCTTCCTTTGGACTCATTTTCTAAAAATCAACACTCCAGTCCCTTACAACATCGTTCGAGCATTCTTCTCCAATGCCGAACTAATCAAGGATCCCAACGATAAATGTAAGGTAGTAGGGATTCGATCGTTTGTCATGGGCAAGCCTATTAAAGTCACCGAGGAATCGCTCTCACTTGTCTTCCGCATTCCCAAACACGGCCTTCGCTTTGAGACTATGGAAGTTCCATTGGAGTTTAACATAGTTGCTGACCGTGCGGGTGATCTTCCCGTCTTCGCACGACTTCTCCACATTATAATCTCCCGGAATCTTCGACCTCTCGGCACCAAATACTCTCAGCTCCGGAGACTTGATCGCTTTTGGCTTTACAACATTCACTCACCCGACGGCACTAGACCGGACCTTCTTCATTTTATTCTTCAAGATTGGGTGAAAATTGTTCGTAGTACGGTCAAAACGATTGTATTCCCTCAGCCACTTGCATTTTTCGTGCTCGATAGAGGCATCGACTGCTCATGTGAGGCTAGTGTCCTTCCAAAACCAAGTGCCACCATCAATCTCGCTACCATGCATAACCTTAGGTGGTATTCCCGTCAGTAAGGTGATACTATAGTATGGGAGAAGAGTCATGGTCAGCCTGTATCTCCCGCGCATGATAACAAAGAGGAAGCCCCTGCCGAACCTTCTTCTTCTGCACCATTAAGATCCACTTCGGCATCTTTCGACCAGATCATGCAAATGCTTCAGCAAATGAACACTTCTCAGCAGACCTTCCAGCAGGATGTTGCTCAGCGGCTCCATCAAATAGAAGAAACTCAGGCTGCCTTGTTCGATGAAGTCCAAGACATTCGCATGCAGTAAGAGGACTTCATTGAGCAGTATCACTTGACATTTTCTAGGCGTTATTGACTAAAGTCAGTTTATCATGATTTTTTGATTTCGGACTTTATGCCTATTAGATTGTTGTGACATTTCCTAGTTATGTTTGTGATGTTTTGGACTTCTTTTAGTTCTATGGGCTAGATCTTAGTCCTTTATTTCTCTATGGCATGGCTTATAATTATGTTTATGACATTGACTTGATCTATGTTTCTATTTATGCCATTGGAATGGTTTATGCTTCTGTCTTTGTTGCTTTAAATTGACTTATGCCTCTGATCATTTCTCCATGATATCTATTTTTTTTCTTGTTAAATGGGAGTATCTTTATAGTCTTTGCAATGACAAAAAAGGGGAGAATTAATGTGGTAAATTTTTATGGCTTTTCATGCTTAACTTGAGGGGGAGCAAATCTTGAGGGGGAGTAGCATTTTTTCAAAAATATAAGCAACCTCATTTTTCAAACATATAAGCAAATTTACCTTAAGTTTTATCGTATCAAAAAGGGGGAGATTGTTAGCTTTAAATTGACATGTATTTTGAAATGACAAAAACTTAAGTAAGGCTAAAACATTTTCTCTACAATATAAATTTGCTTAATATGGACTCAATGATGGAAAATTGTTTAAACAAAGTTTTAGACTTAGATTTCAATTGAAAAAGTCAGGAAATACTCTTATAAAAGTGTTAGAATATTTCGAACTGACTTAAAATCACAAAAAGCCATCAATCTATCTCAAATTGCCACCAAATAAGTGCAGAAAAATATGAGGGATCGATCCCCCTCGTAGAGGAATCGATCCCTAGATGGCAGAAAGGTTGGAAGGCATTCTAGAATAGGTTGGAAGGCATTCTGGAAGTTTGGGATCAATCCCCTATGACAAAGGATCGATCCCTTTTCACGAAAATAATGCCCAACGACTAGTTTTTGAGGGTTTTAACGGGAAGTTTTGCATTAAATGCTTCAACAATTGTCCCAAGCAGTTGGTGGACTATAAATAGAGGCATTTATGAAGTTTAGAGGTAGAACAAGCACTCAGAAACTCTCAAAGCTTCAAGAAAGAAATCCAAGCTGAAAAAATTCATTCTTTGTAATTCCATTTGTGATATTTCACCTTGCTCATCACCCACTCACTTAAATTTCTGATATTCAAAAGGGTGTGCTAGCCTTGTAAGGTTGTTCTTGTAAGAGTGAGGGTAGCATTACAAGGGGATAGACTTAAATGGTGATTTCTAAGCCTTCAAGAGAAATTGTAAGAGGTCTCACCACACCTTGAAGTGGTTTGTAAGCATTCACACAGAATAGTGAAATCAATTCCTTAACAAAAGGATTAAGGAGAGAGGACGTAGGCAAGAGATTGGCCGAACCTTTATAAAATCTGTGTTTGCTTCTCATTCCCTTCCTTATTTACTGCATTTATTTCATTATTGCTTTATTTATTTTATTTGTGCATTAAGCTCTTAGAAAAACCAAAATTTAGTGGAAAAACTTATTCACCCCCCTCTCGGTAGAGCCGACAGATGGTAGAAATGCCACAACTACAAGAATCAACTATTGATCCCAATACCATATTTTGAACCTGCACATGACCTTACAGAGGAACATGAATGTAAGATTCACATGTCTTCTGATTATGATATTTGTCAGGAGGCTATACTGATTCGAACTCTTAGAGTTGGATATTTGCCATGCAGGATGTGTAAACATCTATGTTGCATAGAGATGCATGGGATCCATTTCAACTGTCACATCATTGTAGACCAAAAGGGACTTTAGTGACTAGGTAGAAGATTTAAAGCCAAATTTGGCTAAGGCTTTAAATAAAGAGAAAGAATTAGTTTTATAAAACCTTTTCCCTTGTTTCTACCTAAGATTCTTTTAGAATCATGATGGCGATTAGTAGCTCATTTTGATTAGGAGCTCATTTTGATTAGGAGCTACATCTTGGACAGTAAAGTGTTTAAATAAAGCAACCTAGAAGTTTGTAGTTCCTAAGATGGAACATATAGTTTATGAACTCGAGGAGTTCATTTGCGAACAATAAAAGGCATCTAGATTGTATCCAAAGAATGAGATAGTCACTTTAAGCAGAACGCATTTGATAATTGGATCTATTGTAAGGTTAGTGGGAGTAATTGTATGTTTATTGTGCTCTAAATTGATGATTGTATGAGGAAAATTTCATGTCGTCATGTCACTTCATGATGAAGAATCTAAGTGAGGCTTTATTTTGTTTTAAGGATTGAGATTCTTCGTGACATATCTATAGGCATACATTATTAGTCTCAAGGAAACCTACATTATATGTGTTGAGTAGGTTTACTATATATTGTTCTCCTATTTGAGGTACCTCTTCCATGAAAAGTGACATACTGAAAATCTCAAAGTCCTTAAAATGATAATAAAAGAGCTCATATCGAGTGTTAAGTATGCCTTATTATGGGATAATTATTATATGCTCAAGTTTATACACATGTGAATATTGTGTATGTTTAGGTGTAATTTGGAGATACTTGAGCGATCCTGCATAGAGAGCTGGAAGCTGAAAAGAGAGTATTTAGATATCAACAAATCTAACATTCTGGGTTTGGTCAGATATTTTGATGTTGATTTTGCATGCTATCTAGTTGTTGAAAATTATTTTGGTTATACATTTGTGTTATGTAGATGAGCTATTTTTGGGAAGGTGTGAAACAAACACTACAGCATTCTTGATTATGGAGGCTACGTATGTAGCATGTTGTAAAGCTACTTGATGGGCCATTTAGGTTGTAGAATTATGTCTCAGGGCTGGTTTCTGTGGTTGCCATTTCGAAGTCCTGGAGATGTATTGTGGTAATGCTGCAGCAAGTACTTTCTCTCTCAAAATGCTAGGAGTTCCTCACACTCCAAATATTTAGATATCATCATTTGGTTTGTTAGAGAGAAAAATAATGAAATCCATTGTTTGATTGGATTGTAAAGCACATAATTAAAGAGCTCATTCTTGTTAACTAAGAGTTTAGTTGCTTAAGTGCTTTGACGATATAGCACTTGTATAAGGCATATGGAGCCATTTGCTGTATTAAGTTAGTGGAAGCTCTATAATGAAATCAGTTGCAACTGAGTGGATGGATTCCTACTTGCCATAAATGCATATTTTGTTTGAGCGCATTCTGATTAATATGACATTTTGTTAAATGAGACATTCTGTATTGGTCTCATGAGCTTCTGTTGAAGCATTGCATCATTCAATTTAGATGCATAGACCTAATGGAAATGGATATTGATTTTGTTTTCATATCATTTCCATTTCACACTTTATACTACTATTTTGTTAAAGTCTTTATAAGTTTACACATTTGTACCATGTCGGTATGATGCATTTTGAAGCTTGTAAAGGCTTATTGTTGTTAAAGTATTTGTAAGCCTACACATTTGTACCCTTTCGGTACAATATATCCAGAAGGTCTTATGAATACATATTGATATTATATGATATATTTGTTAATTAACTTAATTGTCCAAGTGGGAAAATGTTGAATTATCTCAATAATGTGGACTAGTTAAGTATAATTAATATCATATAAATTATTTTGGTAGTATATTTTGTGTATAGTGTGACCATATATATACGTAATATATTTATATTATATATGTATTAATCCTAAATAGGACGAATATAATCCATGATTCAAAACATAGGAGGTCCCTACTATTGGCACTAATATATAAGTGATGGCCCATTGATCACTTGTATTATGGGAAGAGAAGTGGACAGCAGTAGCTCTCTCCCTCTCTCTCGTTCCTCTTCCTCTCCTCACCATCATCTTCATCTCTTCCTTGCACAGACCACGATGGCAGATCAGATCGGATGCAGCCAGGTGTGGGTGGACCTCCGGCGACGTTCCTTCCCTCTGGTAGTGGCGGCAATAGCACTGTCAAAATGGGCGGGGCCAAAAAGCCCTTTTGGTTAAATGGGCCTAAAATGCAAGCCCATATCTGACCCTAAGGGCTAACGGGCTTAAATGGGCCGGCCCGTATAAGAAATTAAAAAATTAAAGTTTATATTAAAATCTCATTTTTAGTAAATAAACAAAGTAAAATTTGAAATAAATATTAAACAAACATCAAATAAATTCACATCAAATCCATCAAGTCTTCAACATCATTTAAACATTACATATTAATAATTTAACAAACATAATATACACTGTTTTAACAAACCTAGATACAGAAAAACATGTCTCAACGATATTAAAAATAAAAAACATGATAAATAGATCCATGTCCATCCATCTCCTCCATAATGTCAATCACATTGAATTAATTCTTTTTCAACTTTGCCATTTACAAATATAAATAAAGAACAATATAAGAACTCACAAGATTAAACTTATGAATTGATTAAAAATTGTCAACTAATTAATAACATTACTTTCAAAACCAAGAATCCAATTCGGATGCAAATGAAAGTTTTCACGTTCTCATGATTTATAGAACTTCAATACTTATTTAAAACACAAGAACCAATACTAAAAAACTCTCTGATGCTATTGTTGTTATTGGAATGCTCAAGATATCACAAGCTATACGTGCAAGCTTTGGAAATCTTGGCTTAAGATCTTTCTACCATTGCAGCACATTTAAATTTTCAATCATGCGACCCATAATCTTTAGCTCTTTCAAATAAAGATCTAATTGAGATTTTGGTTCTTCTACTTGAATAGTTTCAAATCTTTCAAAAGCCTATATCCTTGGACATTTCAAAATAAATTAATTGTCATTACAAAAGAGAATTTAAAATGAAGTATATACTTAAAAAACAAAAATGAACTTACATCACTTAAAGCAAATGTACTCTTCTCCTTCCAACTAATGTGTGTAGGAGGTTGTGAGTCATTAGGTTGATTTGAAGTAAATTAGTAATACTAAATAGTATTAATTTTATATATTTTACTTTGATTAAAATGTTAAACATATAAATAATTAAAATAAAAATAAAATTTTAATATAATTAAAAATATTAAAAAATTAAATGGGCTGGCCCATTTAAGCTCGAGCCAAAAAGCTTTTTTTGTTAAATGGGTTACAAAAATAAAATTCAAGCCCTGAATAATTGGACTAGGCCGGGCCGGCCCAATAGGCCTTGGCCCATTTTGACAGTGCTAGGCGGCAATAGAGGTGAAATGGTGGGTTTTAGCTCCCAAGGTCAGTTTTCTCTCCATTTATTGTGCTAATAGCTGTTTGGTGGATGCTATAATTCCAACATACTTGATATAAAAATATTTTTTAATTTATTAACAAAAATATTATTTGTTTTTTTTTACAAAAACCAATAAATTTTTAAATTATTTATCTAATTTATAAAATATTAAATATATATAATATAAATTTAATTATTTACCACTTTTATCTAATATATCTTTAATTTTCTCTTCCCAATATATTTTAAATCACCTCTATTGCATTTGTATCCAAATATATCACTGATTTTAATAATATCGTGCATCCAAACTAGACCAAAACCTGCACAGGGCCAGTCCGATGCCAGTTTGTCTTTCCCTCGCTCTTAGATGCCCTGTTTTCCTTCCTATTCCTAAATCCTACCGTCGAACCAAGCAAGGGGTTAAACTTGATCTGACCAACTCATCCTGTCATCCTTCATTTCTATCCCTTTCTGCTGTTAATTCGCAAAGTGAAAAAAAAAAAAAAGAAGATGGCTCCAGCGAAGAAGGGAAAAGCCAAGGCCGAGAAGGCAGAGCCAACTCAGTCCTCTAAAAACGACTCCAAATTCCCGTCGTCCATCCGCTCAGTTCCTCCCTCGTCTGTTGCCATCACCATCCACGCCAAGCCCGGCACCAAATCTTCCGCCATCACCGGTTTACATTTTTTTTAAACTTCCTTATTTTATTTCGTTGTTCACGCGTCCTGTTCTTTACCTTAATAGTTTTTTTTTTGAAAATTTTTTTTGGTGAACTCTGATTACAGCGAGGACGCCGTAGGGGTCAAAATGGACGCGCCTGCCAAAGACGGTGCAGCTAACGCGGCACTTCTTGATTTTATTAGCTTGGTCTGTTCGTTTTTGTATTATTATTCATTGATATTTTTAATGGAGGAATTTATTTTGGTTCTTTTACATGAATATTGAGTTCAATATTATCAAAAGTTCTAACTTTAGAAATATATATTTGCTGGTTCCACCAAGTAACTGCTATCGCATTTGCTACAGTTAGAGTTTTATGAGATTGAATCTTATGGAAAGAAAATAAATCAGTCTATCATGAGGCCTTGAACTGTGCCTGCTCATCTTTCTAATCTCTGTACCAACGGCTTGTTAGAAATCATGTTCCTTCTGTTTGTTTTTGATAGCTAATATTCATTGAAAAAGAGCTATGCATTGCAGAAAAAAATGATTTTGGCATTTGCCTGCAATTTTATCTTGCATCCCTCGATTGAAGGACTTTACTAGACCTTTCCAGTTCAATTAGGCTTCCGGGAAAGATGATTTACTTTTAGCTTCTGAAATATATAATATATGTGTAATCTGTAGGAGGCCCACGTTTCATACATTGTGTCCATTCAGGTTTCATTTGAAGCAGGATGAGAAGTTTGTGCAAAAATTTTTTGCTGGAGAAAGGATTCTTACTATTGTAAACCATCAATATTATGTGTTGAGACTGATTCACTGAAGGAAGTGAGAATAACACTAGATAGAGCATACTTGAAATAAAAGAAAAAAGCATGATCCTGAACTACAACATTGCCTAATTGAGATCAATGGTATCAGCCAAATATCCAGGATATGTTTCTTGGAAGTCATTGATGATTGTAACTGTGAGCTTTTATTCTTCTGGGGGAAAAATGTTGTAAATGTTAATGTTTATGGCTCATGACTATACAAGCTATATATATTTTTTCCATAGTAGTTATCTGCCTAATAATTCACTCTTTATGTTTTCTAAATTAAACTTATGTAAATGATTAGCATGTCTATTCTTAGGAAATATGCCTATGTTTCTATAATATATGCGTATTCTTATGATAAAGTGTTTGTATGTGGACTGGAGTGTATATTCATGTTAAAAGAAATTTTAATCTTGGTTGATGGTTGTACTAAAAATCTGGAATTACTTTAACGATGTTAAACAAAAGTTTTATATTGTATTCTTCATGAATTATTTTTCTCTTCAATGCACTCCCTTCCATCACCCTTTCATTCTTCTATGCTTTTTTTACTTGGTTATAAAATGTTAATGCATTGAAATCTTAAAACTTATAACTCTTCTAAAATTGCAGGTTTTGGGGGTTAAAAAGAAGGCAGGTTTCAATAGGTTCGGGCTCTAAATCACGAGATGAGGTGGTAATTGTTGGGGGGATAACTCTACGAAGTGTATTTGATGCTTTGAACAAAGCGTCCAAGTGCTAGCAATGGAGAGACAGTGTCAAGTACTAATTATTGTAAGATGCTATATCAAGCCATTGATGATACTTGTTGCGCTTTCGTTCAACACGAAGCTAACAAAATGATAGGGGAATTTAATAGGTGGGGCCTTTTGTCTCATTTCACTTGTAAAATAGTTTTGATGAATGATAGTAATTAAGGAGACTTGGATAACCAGAGCTACTCTTGTTTACAGAATTGTTGTTCATGGTCACAACCTTGAGGAGTCCAACTTGCTTCATGCATCGTAATTAGGTAAGAGTTACATTTTGTACTTACAAATAAGAGAAAATGAAAGTTATCATCTACTATTTATTTGATATTGAAGCTAAGGTTCTCATAAATTTTATTTATTTTGCGTATTAAACCGTTTTATGGTGAATGTTACAACAATTGTTCAAATGAAAACCCCTGGAAACAATGGCAAGCTGCTCACATAACATACAGCATTTACAAGTTAGAGAACTTATAAATAGGAAGAAATTGCAGAGAATTCTATTTCCAACATCTTGACAGAATTAGTATTTAAGTGAAGTAGCATTTAGAAAGTAAAACAGGAGACGATGTCAAATGCCCCTTCAATGAATTATATTTCTCTTTTTATTTCCTGAACCATTTACAGCACATATTCCTCTGCTTTTATATGAAATGTATTTCTCTTATTACCACATTGCAAGACAAATGGAAAGTTAAAAATTAATTAATGTAGTTGGAAAATGAAGTTCGTTGTAATCTCCTATTTGATCTGCAACTTTCTTCCTCATCATAGATAGTGGAAGATCATATGCTCTTACCCAGATCTGTAAAGAGTTTTAAAAAGAAGTCCTTCGAATGTTTTGCCCCATCATAATTTTGAAGATGCAAAGCACAACATTCAAATGCCCAAGGAAAGCCATCCATGACCTTGATCTTATCTCTTTTAGCAAAGAACTGAAAGAGAAACACATTATCATCCAATGTCCTGAAGATCACTCCTGTGGCTGTCTTCCAAATTTGTTTAAAGGCAGCAAGTATAACATCATGGTTAAAGAGGTGATTGATAAGAAATGAACACACTGAACAGAATTTGACCACATCTTTAGTTTGCTGAAGAACATCTGCAGATACAAGAATTTCCTCACATTCATCTGTTAACTTCATATGATTCCATTCACCATGTAAATGAGCATCTACTTTATTCATTGTTACGAAGATTTGAAATATGTTGCTTGAACAAAACAAATCAACAGAAACTATTACACAATCTTGTACATATTAACAATACTTGACTGACTACAATCTGGAACTACCATGAACATGCAAGTTACAAGACAGAGAGCATACTTTTACACAATTTTTTTTATTGCTTGTTATACTAACAGTTTGATCAGGTTACAAGCTTAATTTATCACAGAAGATGTATCATAAATTATTTGGAGACACACAAAGAAAGAGGGAAAACATATAAAAATCTCATCAACTTGACACAGTTAAATAGAAGTGAAAAATGAAGTTGGGCTGGGAGGTACTGGGATCTGAACTGTTCCTTCCAACATCAACAGAACCTTCCTCATCGAAGGGCGGAGGGTTGGCTCATCCAGGATACACCATAATCCCACTCTGACCATTCTTTCCAATTGTTTCTCGTCAACCACTTCATCATCCGCTACTAGTTGCTGCAGTTCACCAGCTTGAAAACAATGGTAGACCCATTCTTCAAGAACAGCTTCTTCCTCATGGAGAATCCAATTCACACTTCGTCGACAACATATGATCTCCAATAACGCGATTTCAAAGCTGTAAACGTTTGCCTTCACTGTCACGGGTAGTTTTTTATGCCACTCTGGTGCAACATACCCCCTCGTCCCTCTGACCCCGGTAAAGGTTTTGGTTTGGTCTGGCTTTAGCAGCTTGGCCAATCGAAAATCAGATATTTTTGCTTGCCCCTGTTCATCCATGAGTATATTCTAAGATTTGATGTCACAATGGATTATTTAAGTCTCGCACTCTTCGTGAAGATAGAGAAGACCTCTTGCTATGTTGCGAGCAATTTCCACCCTCTCATTCCAGCAAGGTCGCCTTTCAGGTGTAAAGAGTACATCTGCAAGTGACCCGTTGGTCATGTAATCATATATCAACAGCCTGTTATCTCTATCATGACAATAACCTATTAATCGAACTAAATTTCGATGATGAGTTCTGCCAATAATTTTCATCTCGGTTTGAAACTCTCGTTCTCGTTCTTTCGATACTTTGTCCAATCTCTTCACTGCAACGACCTTCAAGTCATCCAATAGTATTGTCCCTTTATAAACTGTCCCGAATGCTCCTTTCCCAATTTCTTCCTTGAAATTATGAGTCATCTGCTCAATTTCTGCGAAAGTAAATGACAGAGGAGCAACATTCTCGCATAGTCTTATGTTGGTATCAGTAGAAAACCTTTTGTATCTAAAAACATGGCTTCTATGAATTAAAGCCCCAGAAATTACAAACATTGTTGAGAAAGAGAGAGACTCAAAGATGATGGTGAGTCAATCAAGAAGATGATTATTCTCTGTATTATTGATTTACCTCAGTATACTGTTGAGTTTATATACAGCCTTATCAACTACAACTGATAACCGAAAAACAGAAAACTGATAGAAACAGTTTATATGTTTAACTGACTTAACTGTCAGCTACTAACTTACAATCTAACTCATTTACAATTTATTTAGCTGATACATTCTGTTATAGCCCCCCTCAAGCTGGAATGTAGAGATTATGAAGGTTGAGTTGAGGCAGAAAAGAAGTAAACATAGCTGGTGCAAGTGGTTTGGTGAATATGTCTGCTAGCTGAGAGGAAGATGAAACATGTAATAATCGAACAACTCCAGCTTGAATCTTTTCTCGAATGATATGGCAGTCTATTTCGATGTGCTTGGCTCATCCAGGATACACCATAATCCCACTCTGACCATTCTTTCCAATTGTTTCTCGTCAACCACTTCATCATCCGCTACTAGTTGCTGCAGTTCACCAGCTTGAAAACAATGGTAGACCCATTCTTCAAGAACAGCTTCTTCCTCATGGAGAATCCAATTCACACTTTGTCGACAACATATGATCTCCAATAACGCGATTCCAAAGCTGTAAACGTCTGCCTTCACTGTCACGGGTAGTTTTTTATGCCACTCTGGTGCAACATACCCCCTCGTCCCTTTGACCCCGGTAAAGGTTTTGGTTTGGTCTGGCTTTAGCAGCTTGGCCAATCGAAAATCAGATATTTTTGCTTGCCCCTGTTCATCCATGAGTATATTCTAAGATTTGATGTCACAATGGATTATTTAAGTCTCGCACTCTTCGTGAAGATAGAGAAGACCTCTTGCTATGTTGCGAGCAATTTCCACCCTCTCATTCCAGCAAGGTCGCCTTTCAGGTGTAAAGAGTACATCTGCAAGTGACCCGTTGGTCATGTAATCATATATCAACAGCCTGTTATCTCTATCATGACAATAACCTATTAATCGAACTAAATTTCGATGATGAGTTCTGCCAATAATTTTCATCTCGGTTTGAAACTCTCGTTCTCGTTCTTTCGATACTTTGTCCAATCTCTTCACTGCAACGACCTTCAAGTCATCCAATAGTATTGTCCCTTTATAAACTGTCCCGAATGCTCCTTTCCCAATTTCTTCCTTGAAATTATGAGTCATCTGCTCAATTTCTGCGAAAGTAAATGACAGAGGAGCAACATTCTCGCATAGTCTTATGTTGGTATCAGTAGAAAACCTTTTGTATCTAAAAACATGGCTTCTATGAATTAAAGCCCCAGAAATTACAAACACTGTTGAGAAAGAGAGAGACTCAAAGATGATGGTGAGTCAATCAAGAAGATGATTATTCTCTGTATTATTGATTTACCTCAATATACTGTTGAGTTTATAAACAGCCTTATCAACTACAACTGATAACCGAAAAACAGAAAACTGATAGAAACAGTTTATATGTTTAACTGACTTAACTGTCAGCTACTAACTTACAATCTAACTCATTTACAATTTATTTAGCTAATACATTCTGTTATAGCCCCCCTCAAGCTGGAATGTAGAGATTATGAAGGTTGAGTTGAGGCAGAAAAGAAGTAAACATAGCTGGTGCAAGTGGTTTAGTGAATATGTCTGCTAGCTGAGAGGAAGATGAAACATGTAATAATCGAACAACTCCAGCTTGAATCTTTTCTCGAATGATATGGCAGTCTATTTCGATGTGCTTGGTTCTTTCATGGTAGATAGGATTCTCCGTTATGGCGATTGCTGATTTACTATCAGAGAAGATAAGTGCTAGAGCAGGATGAGGAAGACCAAGATCATGAAGGAGGTAGAGTAACCATTGGATCTCACAGGTAAGAGATGCTATGGCTCGATACTCTGCTTCAGAAGAGGATCGAGAGACTGTCTGTTGCTTCTTTGATCGCCAAGAGACAAGAGAGTTGCCATGGAATACACAAAATCCAGTGATAGATTTTTTGGTGTCAGAACAGGCTGCCCAATCAGAATCACAAAATGCCTTGAGTCTGATATCAGAAGAGGCAGGAAAGAAAATGCCTTGACCAGGATTTGCCTTGATGTATCGAAGTATTCTGTGAGCAGCAGTGAGATGAACATCTGTTGGACGATCAAGATACTGAGAAAGTTGTTGTGTGGCAAAAGACAGATCAGGCCTGGTTGTGGTTAAGTATAAGAGCCTGCCAATTAATCTTCTGGAGGAGGAAGGATCCTGAAGTGGAGTACCAGTGGTCTTGGATAGTTTTTGGGATGGGATCATGGGAGTTGGGGCTGGTTTACAGCCTAGGAACCCAGAGTCTGCAAGTATCTCCAAGGCATACTTCCTTTGGGATAAGTTTATACCAGAGTTGGATCGTGCAACCTCAAGACCAAGAAAGTACTTCAAAACTCCTAGGTCTTTGATCCGGAATTCAGAGTCAAGGTAGTCTTTTATGTCTTGGATCAGGGTTGTATTGTTGCTTGCTAAAATAACATCATCAACATATATCAACATGGCAATAAAAGAAGTGTCAACATGCTTGATAAAAAGAGAATGGTCTAAAGGGGCTTGGTGGAAGCCTTGAGCAAGAAGAGCTGAGCTGAGCTGAGCTTGTAATACCATTGGCGGCCAGCTTGTTTAAGGCCATATAGGGACTTTTTTAACTTGCAAACCTGGCCAGGTTTGGTGTGAGGATATCCTGGTGGAAGCTTCATAAACACTTCTTCATGTAAGTCACCATGAAGAAAGGCATTGTTGATGTCTAGTTGGTGGAGATGCCAATGTTTGGCTGCTGCAACAGCTAAGAGTGTCCTGATTGTAGTCATTTTTGCCACTGGTGAGAGTGTTTCAATATAGTCCACTCCAGCCTGTTGTGTGTATCCCTTTGCAACAAGCCTGGCCTTAAACCTCTCAACTTGACCATTGGCTTTGTATTTCACCTTGTACACCCATTTGCACCCTATAACTTTCTTATTGGGTGGTAGACCAGTAATGTCCCAAGTGTTATTGTCTTGTAAGGCTTTGAGTTCATCTGCCATGGCTTGTCTCCAACAGTCATGTTGAATTGCTTGCTCATATGATTGTGGCTCAGATACAGATGAGATGGATATGGAAAATGCTTTATGATTGTATGAACATTTGTTATAACTAAGAACAGAAGAAAGGGTGTGAGGTGTACCTGAGTTTGCTGTTATTGTGGAAACCAGTACTTGTGAAGGATTTGACTGAGCTAAGTTGCAGTGGTAGTCTTTGAGGTAGGTTGGTGGTATTCTGATGCGTGAGGATTTTCTTGTGTGAGTATCTGGTTCTGTTGGTGTTTCTGAGATTGGTAAAGCGTTGTTAGAAGGGGTGGGGTTATTGGAGGTGGATGAGGAAGGGGAATGATAATCATTATTGGATTGATCTAAGATAGGGAGTGATATGTCAGAGTTGCTTTGAGGAGTATTGTGTATGTCAAAGGGGTTTAAACTGAAAGGGAAGATTTGTTCATAAAATGCAACATCCCTGGATATTATGATGTCTTTTGTTTTAAGAACATAGAGTTTATAACCTTTTGTGGCAGAAGGAAAACCGAGAAATATACATTTGAGGGCTCTAGAGTCAAATTTTGATCTTGCTTGAGACAATGTGGATGCATAGCATAAACAGCCAAACACTTTTAGGTTTGAGAAATCAGGGTATTTTCTGTATAAGAGTTCAAAAGGGGTTTTGTTATCAATTACGGGTGATGGTATCCTGTTAATTAAGTATGCAGCATGTTGTACACACTCAAACCAGAATGATTCAGATAATGAGGCTTGAAAACGTAATGCCCTGGCTACATTTAAGAGATGTTGATGCTTTCTTTCTACTATACTATTCTGTTGAGGTGTTTGAATGCATGATGTTTGGTGTATAATGCCTTTTGAATTATAAAAGGAAGGCATGTTGAACTCTTGGCCATTGTCACTTCTAATTACTTTAATTTTGGTTGTAAACTGTGTTTCAATGAAAATGCAAAAATTCTGTAATAATGGTCTAGCTTCAGATTTCAATTTCATGAAGAATGTCCAGGTGTATCGGCTGTGGTTGTCAACAATGGTTAAAAAATAATGGTGACCATGTATGGATGGAACTTGGTATGGCCCCCAAATGTCGACATGAATGAGATCAAAACATGAAGTAGAAACAGATTTGCTAATTGAAAAAGGTATTCTTTTCTGCTTTGCAAAGTGACATATATCACAGGGATAATTGCATTGAACAGAAATTGAAGGATCAATTTTATTTAACAGTTGGATCCTAGAGTTAGAAGCATGACCAAAACGAAAATGCCAGAGGTTCATTGACTCATTGATAATAGGCTGATGTTTAGAGACTAACTGAGAACATGAAGCAGAATATTTGGAATGATCAGGTGGAGGATCTATTAGAAGCTGATATAGGCCTTTGGTTTGCTTAGCTAGTCCAATCATCTTCAAAGTCCTGGAATCCTGAATAAAGCAAAGATCATATTGAAATGTTAAAGCACAATTAAGGGTTGTAGTCAATTTGCTAATTGAAATAAGATTGAAGGAGAAGGAAGGGACATAAAGAGCATTTTTGAGCACAAGGCTAGGTGTTAGTGTTACTGAACCAGTATGAGTTACTGGTACATATTGATTATTAGGTAGCTTGACAAAGGAATTATGGCTAGATCTGTAAGAATCAAACAATTCAAGAGAGCATATTATATGGTCAGTAGCACCTGTGTCTAGAAGAAAAATGGAATGTAAAGAGTAATGGGATGAACAGGATGCAACAAGTGTACCTAGGTGTGATGATGATTCTGGTTCAAAGGGTGAATGAGCCACAATCTTGTTAGCTGCATTAAAATGACAAATCGGAGAAGAAGTCATATCAGATGATTCAAGCAGTCCGAGCAATTTGGTATACTGATCTTTGGTGAATGACATGGAAACCATGTCAGAGGCTGTTAAGTCACCATTATGATCCTCTGAATTATGTGGAGCCTCTGTTCGAATAGCATCAATCTGGTTGGCAGTGGCAACTTTGTTTCTTGGCCTGAAGCCCGGGGGGTAACCATGCCTTTTGTAACATTTTTCAACAGTATGTCCTTTGTAGCCACAGTGTGTACAAACAGGCCTTCTTGTACCAGGAATGAACCTCTTGCCTGGGTTTCCATTTTCACTACCAGAGTAAGTGACTGTTCTGTGTGCAAAAACTGATGGTTCAGCTTGCTGTATAGAGGATGAAACCATGGAATTCATCTGTCTTTCTTGTTGGATGAGCATGGCAAAAGCTTTGTTGATCGGTGGTAGGGGCTCAAGTAACATGATCTGAGATCTCACACCAGAATAACTCTCATTTAGTCCCTTTAGAAAACGAATCACATAGTCGTTTTCTTGATGCTTTCTTGCTACCTCTATAGCACCACATCTGCATCTTGGATTACAAGAACATGCCAAGATTGGTCGAAGATTAGTAATTTCATCCCATAGTTCCTTTAACTTGGTATAGTAGTCTGTTATAGACATGTTCCCTTCCTGGAAGGAGTATATTTCTTCTTGTAATTCAGCAATCCTGAAAGCATCTCCTTGTGAGAAACGATCTTTAAGATCTTGCCAAACATCTGGTGCATTGTCAAACCAGATGATGCTCTTGCCAATGGATGATGAAACTGAGTGTAGGATCCAAGAAAGGATCATTGTGTTGCATCGTTGCCAAGCATGGAATGAGGGATCAATTGCAGATGGAATTGGGACAGAACGATCTACAAACTGGTATTTTTTCTTGGACAAGAGAGCCATTTTCATGGCACGGCTCCAGGAATGATAATTGGTGCCTGTAAGGATAGGAGAAACAAGAACCAAAGATGGATTCTCATTTGGATGAAGAAAGAAAGGGTTAGATGGGGAATCTTCAGGCCTCGATGAAGAAGTTCCAGATGTATTGGTGGCCATTGGTAAAGCCGCAGGCTGAGCAATAAAAGAAAGATAATGGAAGCTTGAAAAAAAATGGTTATGGCTTCCAAAATGCTAGCTCCGATACCATGTTGAGAAAGAGAGAGACTCAAAGATGATGGTGAGTCAATCAAGAAGATGATTATTCTCTGTATTATTGATTTACCTCAGTATACTGTTGGGTTTATATACAGCCTTATCAACTACAACTGATAACCGAAAAACAGAAAATTGATAGAAATAGTTTTTATGTTTAACTGACTTAACTGTCAGCTACTAACTTACAATCTAACTCATTTACAATTTATTTAGTTGATATATTCTGTTATAAACACTATGATTGCAAAGCCAATCAGTGTAAGACCAATAATTAGCATGTGAATTCCATTTTTTTTCTTTCCATCTTTAGGCATATCATGTTTTCTTGGTTGATCGGATGTAGATATTGCTACCTTGATCAAAGCAATGTTTGAATTACCAAGATTCCTTCTCCCAAATCTCAGAGGCAGCTTTTGCTTCTTGCACTCTGCATCTTTAAACATGGCTACTTCACAACTACAATCCTCGAGACATGCTGTCTCACATGTTTCTTGGGTTGTTACAGACAGAACAGAATATGCATCATCTTCCCAATCCGTGTTTTCGACTGCCCGGATTGTGTACTGGATTCTCCCATCATTGCTTTTGCAGCTATCGCTGGAGAAATTCCTTTCGCAGCCAGTACTAAAGTTTCCCTCTGTAACTTGAGAAAATCTTGGGAGACATCTACACACAGCTTGTTTCTCTTCATTAACGCAAAAGCCATTAAGCCCGCATCGACCCTTGGGATCACACTTGTCAGATGTCGATGACCATATAATTGATTCATTTCCATTCTGATTTAGTCTGTAAGAATAGAGTCGGGAGATGCCATCCGAATCAATTTTCATCAGATAAATTGATCCATTTTTATCAGAAACTCCTTCATTTAGATTCTTTATGTTGTGGCCTGTGGAATTGAGCAGGTACAAATGGCCATCTTTATCAAGATTCAGGCTCACATTATCTCCACGACCATTTGTACCAGATGACCAATAAGAATAAGGTGCTGTGTCTGGAGTTTCCACAGGGTACTGCACAAGGTTTCCATCGTGCTGCATCTTAAGACGAAATATTCCAGTTGACTGGTCAGTTTCTGAGACACTAGAGAACAGCTCCACCCCAGCTGAGAGACGTTGTCCTGGTAGAATGGTAGTGGTTGGATGATCGAAGCTCCGCCATATTATTTCGTGGTCAGAGTTGTATAGAACAAAATTGCCAGTATCAAGCATCGCAGCTGTGGCAACTTTATCGGATGAATTAGTGATGTATATGTCTCGTTCTTGCGGTGTTTGAATAATGAGCCTTCCATCAGCTGTAAGATTCAAGCTAGCAGTGCTTGGAACAGGAGGACCATCTCGGTTGGCTGTCCAAACCACTGTCCTTCGGGGAACTCCAGCAATAAAAATCCCAACAGCATAGCCCTTGGCTTGCTGATAAAATCCAAAGGCATATAGTTTAGAAGGGGCAAACCATGCGGAACGGCCTGTGGGCGTCAGGGACGAGCCTAGGCTTATATTGGAATTCCTTGGTTGAGCTACTGCAGTTGAAACGATAGACAGAAGTAGTAGTAAAATGGCGGCCATGGCTAATTAAGCCAAAGGAGTAGAGAGTTATGGTTTTCTGGCATTAATCAAGCAATTCTAGATCTTCTCTTTTCGAAGGATGAAATGTTTCTGCATACAAACTAAATGATTTAGGTGGTAATAAGAGCATGAACAATGAGAAATGTGGTAGCCATTTCAGTCCGAGTTGTCTTCGAAGTCAAGTCAACCAAAGTGGTCAATATCATTTAGTTTTCTTAGGGTACGATTGGATTCCACGAACTTTCGTTGGCGGAAGGATTGGGGCACTTTCTGCCCTAATTATGCCGTAACACTATAGATGGCAAAAGTTGGATCGAGCTTGAAAACCAATCCAAACCCTTTTGAGATCGAACCTAGAATAAATTTGAATTGATCAAAAAAATTAAAGACTCGAAACCAAAAAAATTGAAATCGAAAAAGCTTGAACCCGACACAACCTGAACTCGATCCGATCTGAAACTAAGACTGATCCGATCTGAAACTCGTAAAAAACTGAATTTATAACCCGAAAAAACTCGAATTATAATTACATGATTATTATTTAAAAATAAATAAATAATTGATACACTTTTTAATTAAAAATTTTAAAATTTTGAAAACAATTATTATTTGTTATATAATTATATTAATTATGTATTACCAGCAAAATAAATATTAAATCTTTTCAATTTAATTATTAAATAAAATTAAATTAAAACACTATAATATATGATATCAAATAATCTTTAATATTATACTTACTGTATTTATAATAAATATATTATTAATTTATGTACCAAAAAAATAAATATATTATTAATTTAACATTTCATTTTATTATAAAAATCATTTTAACATTTTATTATTTTTATTTCATAATAAAATTTTAATTTCAATACAATAATAAATCAAATATACAAAAAATTATATAATTTCAATATTTGTTTGATCACATTAAGAACATTATTAACAAAATTAAATTCAGACTACATTTTCTTAAAGTTTCAAGTATAGAAATATATTAAATTTACACTTAAAAAAAAAAACCTAATCTTAAAATTAAAATTCAAGTTTTTAATATTAGAAAAAGTTAAATAATTAAATTAAACAATACAAGTACAAATTTTCTAATAAACTTGGACATCATTGAAAGAAAAAATTATAAATCAAGCTAGTTGTAATTAATTATTTATTATATTTGATATGGGTTACACAAGTGGCAAATAAAAAATAATAATATTGATTTTACTATTAATAATGATATTATTATCATTATTAAATAAATATAATCATTAATTCAAGATAAACGGAGAGCACACTCCCGTGTGGGAGAGTGCACCATGCACTCCCATTTGAGGAGAAGTGCGTCAGGCACTCTCCCGCGAAGCGGGAGATCGCCAGGTACTCTCCCACAAGCGAGGGAGCGCCAATCACTTCGCAAGTCGGAGATCGCCAAGCACTCTCCCGCGAAGCGGGAGATCGCCAAGTACTTTCCCGCAAGCGGGAGGATCCTACCACCTAATGCCTTGGTGTCTCCCGCCGAGTAACAGACTTCTGAGTGGGAGATCGCCAGGCACTCTCCCGCCTCCCGCAAGCGGGAGGATCCTGCCACCTAATGCCTTGAGGTCTCTCGCCTAGCGACAGACTTTTAAGCGAAAGATCGCCAAGCACTCTCTCGCAAGCGAGAGGATTTTGCCGCTTAATGTCTTGGGGTCTCCCGCTTAGCGACAGGCTTCTGTTGCCTCAGATTGATGATGTTAGAGTCGTGCTAGAACACAAACTCCTCTAAAAAGACCAAATCGCCCTCCAAGTAATTACTACTCACCTATAAATAGGCCACAGGTATTATTCTATGACCTAATTTGACTTCTGGCTTTTACATTTTCCAACAATCAAGAATCTTTTGTTGACTTAAGCATCAAAGTGCCTCCGCAAAGAACCACCCCATGCGTTCCTCTAACTTTTCTTGTTTTACATAAGCTTTTTGGAACACGTGGAGAGGGAAGACAGACATTGACGTCAGCAATCACTTATTGTTGTTTTGTGCAACAACAATTGGCGCCGTTTGTGGGAAACGAAATAAAAGCCAGTCAAAACTTTCAAGATGGTGAGAACAAGATCAACTACTGTGAGAGATGGAAGTGATGAGAACTTCATGAGTTCTCCTAAACAACCGATTCGCCAGAGAACACAGGTGAACAGGGAAGAGGAGAGAACGACAGTGTCCATGGCGAAATTCGAAGCTCTAAGGCTGCAGAGCAAGGAAACAACCTAGGCGCTGAGGGCCATAGTGGACCTGTTCAAAGGGGTCCTCTTGCAGCTGAGCCTGCTGCAGATTGTTCAAAATTTGGTAGGAGAAACAACTCGAGAGACTCGACAACATCAAGATGTTGTAACCGGCGTACTGGCTGCGACAGGCATACAGGCAACGAGAGGCATTCAGGCCGCGATAGGCGAGCACGCTGCAAGAGACGTGCTGGCTGCGACAGGCAAGCATGATGCGAAAGGAGTGCTGGCTGCAACAGGCGAGCATGATGCGAGACGCGTGCTAGGTGTAACAGGCAAGCTGATGCGGGTGAGCAGGCTGTGACAGGCTCCTTTGAGATGCAACAGAGTACGTCCAACTTTCCAACTTGGCAAACTGGACCCGAAACAGTGCGAGGTGTGAGAGGAACTGGAAAGATAGGGCCTAGACGAGCATAGCCAACCCTTGACGGAGGAAGTGCTTGGTGGACTGACTCAGAGACTGATCCTACTGATCCTACTTGGAACACAAGAATGATGCGAAAAGATGCATCTCAGAGTAAAGAAAAGGGGAAAAATTATCCTACATCCACAATTGACATGAAATATAATATAGAACAAGTGATGGAAGAAAAGAAGCTAGTATCCACAGAAGAAAGTCAAAAAAGGCAGGACCATTTTCTGCGACTATTTTGGAAAAACCCTTACCATCGAAGTTTAAAATGTCGCAAATGGCTGCATACTCAGGAAAGACAGACCCCTATGATCATATTAAGAATTATGAAGCATTAATGCTACTCCACGAGTGGGAAGACGAGATCATGTGCAGAGCTTTCTCACTCACCCTAACTGGACATGCTATGAAGTGGTTCAATGGTCTGGCTAAGCCATCAATCACTTCCTTCGACCAACTGCGAAGTGAATTTTTGAAAGCCTTCATAGTTAACAGCCAAAGGAAGAAAGAACCCACTTATCTGCTTACACTTAAACAAGGAAGTAAGGAATCACTAAAAAGCTATGTGGATCGATTCCAAGATGCAACTTTGGAAGTTAGGGACTTGCAAGTCGGTGTCGCAGTAGCAGCAATATTGCAAGGGACTAGGTTTGAGAAGCTACGAGAGTCACTCTCTTTAGATCAGCCAATAACACTCTCGGAGTTATTCATCAGAGCTAACAAATATATCACTCAGGAGGAAGTGTTGGAAATAGTACAAACTAACGATCTCAAAGGAGGAAGGAAACGAGAAAGAGAATCAATTGACAAAAGCAAAGATAAGTCCAACAAGGCTCCAAAATTGAAATATGATAGTTACACTCAACTTAATTAGCCTAGAGCCTTAATTCTTGCAGCTATAGAAGAGACAGGACTATTACAATTTCCTAAAAGAGCAACGAGAAGTATGGGAGGAGACAAAGATTCTTATTATGATTTTCATTCTATGAATGGGCACTCGACTAAGAAATGTAGGAACCTAATGAATCAACTTAAGAAATTGGATCGAGAAGGAAAAATAGAGAGATACCTTTGGAGGAATGGGGGAGCCCACTATTCTCCATACAATCGGAGAAATAATTTGCAGCAGAATAGGCAATATAACAATAACAGAAGAGATGGGGAGTAGATAGAAGGAGGAATGATGAAGCAAGAAGTGATCAGAGAAACCCATACCAAGATTGACCCCCAGATATGAAGATGGATAAGAAAGATTTGAGGCCTTAGTATTTTAAAGTTACAATTAATATCAAACATGTTATTTTGAACATTTTGCCTTTATATTCCATATTGTCGTTGATTATTGGTAGTATGCAATAAAGTAATAATTCTTGATATATATATATATATATATATATATAATTCATTTTCTTATCATGATTGCATATCTTGCAACAGGAATACAAAAACCATGTCAGGCCTGAAGCGAAAAACGTGCGAAGTAGGCTATGCATGTACTTGAAGCGAAAAGTGCGCGATGTAAGTCATGTATGAAGACAAAAAGTGCAAGGGCTTGAAGCGAAAAATGCACGAAGTAAGCCATGCACTCGAAGAAAAAGGCCTGAAGCGAAAAGTGCGCGAAGTAGGCTATGCATGGACTTGAAGCGAAAAGTGCGCGATGTAAGCCATGCATGAAGATAAAAAGTCCCTAAGCGAAAAATACACGAGAAGAGAAAAACTAAAAAGTCCCTAAGCACAAAAAGGTGTGAGAATGGCAATTTCAAAAAGTCCCTAAGCGAAAAATACACGAGACGGGCAAAAACTAAAAAGTCCCTAAGCGAAAAATACACGAGACGGGCAAAAACTAAAAAGTCCCTAAGCGAAAAAATGTGCAAGATAGGCAACACATGGGCTTGAAGTGAAAAATGCGCGAGGTAAGCCGTGAAAGAAATAAAAGTCCCTAAGCGAAAAATGTGTGAGATGGGCAACACATGGGATTGAAGCGAAAAATGCACGAGGTAAGCCGTGAATGAAATAAAAGTCCTTAAGCGAAAAATACGCGAGATGGGCAACACATTTACTTGAAGCAAAAAATGCGCGAGATAAGTCATGCACTCAAAAAAAAAAAGCCTGAAGCGAAAAATACGCGATGTAGGCTACGTATGGACTTGAAGCGAAAAGTACACAATGTAAGTCATGCATAAAGGCAAAAAGTGCAAGGGCTTGAAGCGAAAAATGTGCGAGATAAGTCACGTTCTCTAAGAAAATAGCTTGAAGCGAAAAAAGCGCGATGTAGGCTACGCATGTACTTGAAGCGAAAAATGTGCAATGTAAGTTATGCATGAAGGCAAAAAGTGTAAGAACTTGAAGCGAAAAATGCACGAGGTAAGCCACATACTCAAAGAAAAAGAGCCCGAAGCAAAAAATGCGTGATATAAGTCATGTATGGGCTTGAATCAAAAACTGAGCGGCATAAGCCACATATGAAAAAGACGAAAAAGTGCACAGGCTTGGTACAAAAAATTCAAAACGTAAGTTGCGCATGTAAAGCACAGGAATTGGAAGCGAAAAATTTAAATACATGCAAGGTAAATATGTAATTGATGAAAAATTCTTTGCAAAAGACTGAGTTCTTTTACAAAGAATTGGGGAGCAATTGAAATGAGTTACACAAGTGGCAAATGAAAAATAATAATATTGATTTTACTATTAACAATGATATTATTATCATTATTAAATAGATATAATCATTAATTCAACATAAACGGAGAGCACTCTCCAGTGTGGGAGAGTGCACCATGCACTCCCATTTGAGGAGAAGTGCGTCAGGCACTCTCTCGCAAGTGAGAGATCGCCAAGTACTCTCCCGCAAGCAGGAGATCGCCAGGTACTTTCCCACAAGCAGGGGAGCACATTCACTTCGTAAGCTGGAGATCGCCAAGAACTCTCCCACAAGCGAGAGAGCGCCAATCACTCTCCCACAAGTGGAAGGATCCTGCCGCCTAATGCCTTTGTGTCTCCCGCCTAGTGATAGACTTCTGAGTGGGAGAATGCTAGGCGCTCTCCCTCCAGGCACTCTCCCGCAAGCGGGAGAGTGCCAATCACTCTCCTGCAAGAGGGAGGATCCTGCCACTAATGCCTTGGGGTCTCCTACCTAGCAACAGACTTCTGAGCTGGAGATCGCCAGGCACTCTCCCGTAAGCAGGAAAGCGCCAATCACTATCCCGCAAGCGGGAGGATCTTGCCGCTTAATACCTTGGGGTTTCCTGCCTAGCAACATATTTCTGTCGCCTCAGATTGATGATATTAGAGTTGTGCTAGAACACAAACTCCTCTAAAAAGACCAAATTGCCCTCCAGGTAATTACTACTCGCCTATAAATAGGCCACATGTATTATTCTATGACCTAATTTTTTACTTCTAGCTTTTACGTTTCCCAATAATCAAGAATCTTTTACTGACTTAAGCATCAGAGTGCCTACGCAGGGAACCACCCCTTGCGTTCCTCTAACTTTTCTTGTTTTACAGAAGTTTTTTGGAGACATGTGGACAAGAAAGACAAACATTGACGTCAGCAATCACTTATTGTTGTTTTGTGCAACAACAATATTATAATAATCTTATACATGAATAAATCAATTTGGTATATTATAATAATGATTTGTATATTATATTATAGTAATAATCTTTTGAGAATAAATTATGTAATCCCTTAGTGTGTAAGTATTATTTTGATATAATTAAGTATTTATTAAAAATAATTTATTTATTATCTATTAAATATAAAATTAAAGTGTGGATAAAAATAATAATTCTAATACTAAATTAAAGTGTAATTTAATAATATATTAGAGTAGTATTACTGTGTAAGTGGTAATTTTAATAAAATTTGTTTTTTATATTTTATTAATATTATTATTAGTTATTTTCAAATAACTGGCATTATATTAATTAATTTAGTAATATCTACTATTTAACATTTTAATTAGACATTCGATCAATTGGTGTATATCTAATATTATTATGTTAATGTGAACATATAAAAAATTAGTACTCAATAACTATATAACTGTATATGATATGGTTATATCAAATGATATTATTGAGAATATAAACTTGTTTAATTCAACATTCTAAATTTTTAATGAGATATTTGATTAATTAGTGTGTACAAGTAATATTATATTTAATGTAAAAATGTTAATATTATGATTTATGTATAAACCAAAAACAAAATAAATATAAAATTGAGGTAATTAGTTGACCAATTATTTATAATATTAAGTATTTTTTAATGTATACTATAATTTTATTTAACAACATAATTGAACAATTAATTAACTAGTTATATGGTTAGATCTAATTTAATTATTAATTACATTGGTATTTAAAAAACAAAATCAATGCAAAAAAATTCTTAAAAATTTAAAATTTTATTAAAAATATAATATAATTATTTTAAAAAAGCTAATGAAACAAAGTAAAAAAATTTATTGAACTAAGAGTGTCCAAATTTCAATAGCTCAACATTGATCCAAAAAAATACAATGATCTAATAAGTTATTATTAAAAGTATAAAGCTTTTTATATAAATGTTTAATTGTTTAGTGTAATTTATTTAAAATTTGTTAATTATTTATTTGTATAGCTAATACTTTTGGATTTTCACTTTCCTTTAGTTTTACTTTATATATAAATATATATATATATATTTATATGGCTCACTTAAAAAATAAATTTTTATATAATTATTAATAAATAATTATATATTTTAGAACAAATGTGAATATCACAGAGAATTAAAAAAATAAGTAATAATTGTCAAGTAACAAAAACATTAAAGTGTAAAAATTCATATTTATATAAATATTTATTAAATTTTAACTTTAATTTAGCATTTCTATTATATTTTTTAACTATATAAAATTCAATTAATTAATACATTCAAAATTATAAAAATATTTATAACTTATAAAATTTCAAAATAATTTACTAAGCCCGCTTAATTAAAATCGGACTGAACCAAAAAGTAGATCGAAATCGAAAATAATCGAACTGGAAAATACCTGAAACCGAAAAAACTCAAAACCAAAAAAACTCAAAACTGAAAAAAATTCGAAATCGAAATAACCTGAAATTGAAATAACCCAGAACTCGAATATAATTCGAACCGAACTGGTCTGATTGCCACCTCTAAGTAACACATGTTTGGGTTTCATGGGCTTCAACGTAGTGGGGACATCTCATTGTGTTAATTAGATCTTTAGAAGCCTAATAAGCAATCATATCCCTTATACAACAATTAAGACTTAACATAGTAATTGTTATTCTTCTTTACGAGGGATTAGATCCAAAGTTTAATTCTTCCATTCTTTTTTTGTATCTCCCAATGAGCAAAAAAAAATCTTAATTGGTTTTACCACTTTGCATACCTTTTTTTTCTCGTTCTTTTTATTTTGAGTTTTTAACATATTTCTTATTTTGAGGTTTTTTTTCATTTATTATTTTTTATTTGAATTTTTTATTTTATTAATTTTAATAATTTTAGTAATGTAAATATAAATAAATTATTAATTTATATTTATGATATATAATTATTAAACCATTTTTATTTAAAATATTAACTGTACTTTCTAATATAAAAATGTATCATTATTTATTAAATAAAAATTCAAAATTTTAAAAGAAAGCTAACTAAAACATACATAAAAATAATTTTTAATATCTAATAAAACATAGTTTTAGTAATTTTAAATTTTTTATTAATTTATTTTATATAAATTTTAATTTAATATTTTAATTATTACTTTTTTCATAATATATTTCATTTGATTAGTCTCATCGCATTTACATAGAAACACAGGTTTCACCGTTAATTAATATTTTCCTTCATCCAAATCAACTTATCTTTCGAAATTGATACTAGATTCTTGCTTGTTTAAAAAAATCATAACCGATATCCTCAATGTTTAATTATCATTTCGAACAAAAAAAAATGTTTAATTATCATTGGATTCGCTTAGTCTGTCTAATCACGACTAGTACTATGCAGTGAGTTTTTTTTACTAATAAATATGGATACAAGTCGTTGTCAAAGGTAGAGCTGGTTATAGGCCGGACTGGGCTGGTTTTGGGTCGATTTTCATCGATTCAGGCCCTAACCAAATAAGAATCGGTCTGAACCAGTAGGGAACCGGTCTGGTTCAAATCGGTTCTATGTTTTTAAAGGGGTGAACCAGCCCGGTTCGTTGGACCGATTCTCCCAAAAACCGGACCGAACGGTCCAGTTTTTTTTTTTTACATTTAAAATTTTTATTTTTTAAAATTTATATTAATTTATTTTAATATATATTAATATATTTTAATAATTTAATCTAATAAATGTATTTTTATAATAAATAATGTTAATAGTTTAATTTAACAATAATTTATTATAAAGTTATATTATAATTTATTTAATTAATGTAACAATAATGTAAAAATAAACTAATATAAAATTATCTAATAAAATTATTGTTATAATAAAATAAAGTTATATTATGAATATAATATTATAATAAAGTTATTATGATAAAATGATATTTGATTCAAAATACAAATAATGATATTATAAATATTATTATTATATTCATTTTGCAATATCATTTTGCATATCTTTATTTATATTCATTTATTATATTCATTTTGCATTTAAAATAATTTATTATATTTGAAATATCATTTACTTAATATTTATTCATTTATTTAATATGTTTTTAAAATATTAATTCATTTTGTATTTTAAATATTTATTTATTTTAAACATAGATAAGTATAACATTAATTAATTTGGTATATAATAATAATAATAATAATAATAATAATAATAATAACAACAACAACAACAACAACAACAACAACAACAACAACAACAACAACAACAACAACAACAACAACAACAACAATAGCAACAACAACAAAAACAAAGGAGAAAAAGGAGAGAATAGGAGACCAAAGATATTTTACGTGAAAAACCCCTTCAAAAGTTAGAAGGGTAAAAACCACGGGACCGTAGTCCATAAAAATATTCACTATGACTAAACTTATTTACAATTTTACATACAATTTACAAAAAAAAAGATTATTCTCTACTCTTCATAATTTATAGGATTGCCTTGGAAATTTCTTCCTCCTCTTCTGAATTATTATCAGCTAATTCATTGGCCATTCTAAGTTCGACATTGCACGATTTCGCATCAAACCAATCTTTAAGGCATGTTAACATGCATAATGAATCCGGATTAAGAGTGGTTCGATGGTCTCCAATAATTCTTCCACACGTCGAGAATGTGGATTCCAAAGCAACAAAAGAAACTTGCACCGCAAAAATATCTCGTGCCATGGAAGCTAAAACTGGAAATTGTTTTTGGTTTTCTTTCCACCATTGGAGAAGATCAAAGTTTTCATCTACATAAAAATCTTGACTTAAGAAAAATCCTAGCTCATTAAAGCTAGAACTTCGTCAAGTTGTTGATCCCGATCTCGATCCGCTCGCTTTTCCTTTTAGCTTAATTCTCTTCTTTGCTGCTTCCTTAATTGCGTTTAAAATTCCTTTTCCTTTTTTGCTACTTTCGGTTTCTTCGTATGAATCTTCTTTTCCTCAATTAAAGTTGAATTGCTCCCTTTCTGTTTCATAAACATTAAACAATTCTCAAAAAAGATTATTAATTGAGGACTTTTGATCCTCAATAGAATCAAGACCAAGAAATTCTTTATAACAATCAAAAAAAAATTTTGTATTTACCTCACTTTGACTAGGATCTAGTAAAGTTGCAATACAATAAATAGGAGGAATTATTTCCCAATATTTTTTAAATTTTTCCTCCATATCATATACAAAAGAACTTAAAGTTTCATGATTCCTAAATTTTACAAATTTGTCAAACATTGTGTAGATAATAGGAACAAAATACGGTGTAGTTGGATAAAATTGAATTGAAAATCTTTCGGTTGCGTCTTTAAAAGTAGATAATAAATCAACACAATATTCAATAAAAGTCCAATCTTCTTCAAAAAGTACTAAATGTGTGCTACTTGTATAATTGTTATAAAAATTAACAAATTCTTTATAAGGTAAAATAGAAGAAAGCAAACGATGAAGTGAATTCCATCTTGTTTCCACGGGAAGTGGAAACGCTTTAACAGGTATATTATTTGTTATACAAATTTGCTTCCATTCACGTTTATTACTTGGTGTGCGAATCCATTTTGCTAAAATTTTAATTTTATCAATTAAAACTATGCCACTAACAGTACCACTAGAACTAAAATCACTTTGAACACATAAATTTATAATATGACATGCACATCTTGCATGAAAAAATATGCCTTGCATAACAGGGTTTAAACTTTTAATTAAATGAGGAATAGCTACAGTATTACTCGAAGCATTATCAAAAGTAATAGCAAAAACTCTATTATTTTCTAGTCCATATAATTTACAAACTTTAGTAATATTTTTATGAATAGTATACGAATAGACCTGCTCAAGGGCCGGGCTACCCGCCCAAGCCCGAAAGCCCGTTCTAAATTTGGTCGAGCTTGGACAAAAATATTTGATAAAAAAACGGGCTTGGGCAAAATTTTTAGGCCCGTTTAAAAATCGGGCCGGGCCTAGGGCTTGCCTTTCAAAGCTCGAGCCCTGCCCGGCCCGGCCCGAATTATTATTATTTATTTTATATATATCTTTTTTAATATTAATTAAATTTTTATATATATTTACTAAATATAATATAATTATATGTATATAAAATATTATTGAATAATAAATATGATTATAAATATTTAATATGAAAATTGATATATAAATTTTGACAAATTAAATTAAATTTTAAAGGGTATAAAATAATAAAAAACAAATAAAATTAAAATATAAAAAAATTATTTTCTGGTCGGGCTCGGGCTTGTAGTATAAAAATGAAAACGGGCTTGGACAGAAAAATCAGGCCCGAATGTCGGGCCGGGCCGGGCTTGGGCGTGTAAAAACCTTATTATTACCTGTCATGGTCCCGACCCGAGCCCGACCCGGCCCGACCCATGAGCAGGTCTATATACGAATTATGTGCTTCTTCTATTACATCTAAAGATAAAATTCGTTTTTACATGGACCAATCTTCATCTATCCAATGACAAGTTATAACAAGATAACTTATACCATTAGTACTAGTCCATATATCACTAGTTAAACTAACCCTAGATGAAATATTACTAAGTTTATCAATTAAAGCTTGTTTATATTCTTTAAACATATCCATACAATCTCTTTTTAATGTATGTCTAGAAACATATTTATATGCGGGTTGTAAATATTTACAAATAAATTCTAAATATCCTGTTTTTTCACAAATTGTGTATGGTTGTTCAGTCCTAACTACAAATCTAACTAAACCACGTCTAGCTTGAACATTATCAAAATTAAAATTTTTTCCACCATCATGTGTATTAATTTGAGATTGTTTACCTTCTAAAATTTCATTTTCTTCGGCATCAAGATTAATTTTATGTATAGTAATTAAATGTCTTTTATACGTACCTGTACCGCCACTACCTCCACCGGAGTTATAAGAGTAAACGCTTTTGCACAATTTACAGATGGCACAATATTTATTCGTCTCACCTTTTTTTGCTACAATGTCGAAATACTCTCATACCCTGCTTGTTTTTTTTCGACTAAACTTCGGTCTTGATGATGTAGCAGTAGTAGTAGCAATAGCAGTAGTGGTGGCAGCTGATGATTGTGTTTGAGCATGACCTCCTCTACGACCACGACCAAACGATGGTGCCAAAGAAAGCTCCTCCTCCGGATGAATATCGGGTTCGATTTCATTAAATGATTCGTCACCTAAATTAGGAATTTCAGTGGAACCAAAAGGTCGAGAAACAGAGCATGAACGACGAAAGAAATTTGACATTTTTATATTTTTTTTGAAAATAAATATATGTTAAGAATTAAAAAAATAGATGTATGATATATATATATATATATATATAAATATATTGGAATTTTGAAATTGAAACTTGAAAATTAAAAATAAAATTTGCAAAATTATAAAATAAAAAAAAATGAAATTTAGAAAGAAAATGATGAGATTATAAATTTGGAATAAGGGATATATATAATATATTAGAATTTGAAAATTAAAAGCAAAATTTGCAAAATTATAAAATAAAAAGAAAAATGAAATTTAGAAAGGAAATGATGATATTATAAATTTGGAATAAGGGAATTTAAGTGAATTTGAGAGAGTTTGAGTGAATATTAAGAGAGTATGTGAGTGAAGAGAATAAGAGTAGATGAATGTAGATAGTAGATTTGAGAGAAAATATAGAAGAAATGTAAAGAAAAATAGAAGATAGAATAGAGGTATTTACAGGAAAAAAATTAAAATAAAATTTAAAAAAAAATTGATGGGCAACGGCCCTTGCCTCTCTGAACAAGGCTTTTATTTTTTTTTTGTTTTTTTTTTAACCGGACCAGTCCGGTCCTGGTCCTTAATGGGCTGGGCCCTTAGCAAGCCTGGTTCCAGTTATTTAAAACCGGCCTAGCCCGGGCCGGTTTCGAACCGGTACAGTACCATTTCGGATATTGGGCCGGGTTGGCCCGATCCGGTTGCGAACCAGGTCGGGCCAACTCGGCCCAATAAGCAGCTCTAGTCAAAGGTGACCATCTAATAGAATGATCATCGGCGTTAAAAATGTGTTCTGTAATAAATTATTAAATATAGTGCAATTAAATCATTAATTTATGGATTATGTTTCAGTTGACAACGTAAATTAAGTTTATGAAAATAGCTTTCAGATTTGACCTCCACTAAATATACTTTTAGAAAAGGATGAGGAGCCTTAACTGTGACGAAGTTATAAGCAGAATTAATCTCAGACTGTTAAAACGGATGAAAATACTTATTGTGCAATTTGAACTATTAAAAATGAAAATAAAAAGAAAATGAAGTGATATTCTTCAAAGTTTCATGAACACGTTCCAAAATATTGAACATTAAATGAATTGGAGGAAAGTCGAATACTATTCTTTCCTCTCCAATCTGCTTTTTTTTTATCAAACCTTCTGAATAGTTTGAAGAGAAGAATTTTAGTGGAAAACTTGGGTAAAACCCAACACTCTGCTACTAGTCTACGGTCATACATAAAGCATAGCGCGTAAAGACTTAAAGGAGGTTTAGCTTGACGATTATAATTTTGACACAGTCAAATTACTCATCAACAAACTTTTTTTTTCTGAGTTGACTTAGTTATCTTTGTTTTTATTAGTCAATTAAAATTAAACTGTACAACGCTCTGTAATGATTTAAATTATATTTTTAAAAATATAATAAAATTATATATTTTTTAAAATTATAAAATTAAAATTATAACAAATCTTAAATATTAAATAATAAAATAAATTGCTAAAATCTTAATCAAAGCAATTCTTAATACATTAGTGATTAACATAATATTGGTTAATATTTCATATTTGAACCTAATTTATTTTAAAAATTGAATTTAAATGACTCCAAATTAATTTTATAAAACTAAATAGAGTTGAAAACTATATTTTTTAGAGTCTTGAAAAAGGCTTTATTTATAATAGTCTCAAAAATAAAAGATAAGTAAAGCAAAAATGTAGATAAAATAAAAATAAATTATTATTGTACAATTTTCAAAATAATTAAATACAATATTTAAGATAAATACAGGTTTCAAAAGAATAAATAATGATATTTTCTTTTTTTAATCAAATTTAACTTTTATATATTTATTTAAGATTTTATAAAATAAAATAGATATAAGATTTTTTTTAATTTACATTAATTCAAAATAATTAAATACAATATTTTAGATAATATAAATATAAAAAAGATAGATAATCCACGTAAATATTTTATTATTAAAAACTTTGACGTTTATATATTTACATAAGAGATAAGATACTAAAGGAAAAAATTAGTTAATCAATAGTAAACACAATTAACAAAATCCATAAAAAGAACGATAATTATTTTATACATCATCGGTAGAGTTTTTTACTCCACAAGTGGTGTTAGGATTACGACACATGTCTTATAAAAATATTAAAAAATAAATAATAAATAAAATAGAACATATGTCATGATCTTAACCTCGCTTGTGGAGTAAAAAAACTCAATTGGCAGTGTATGGAATAATTATCCTAAAAAGAATGTAATGAAAATTGAAAAAGAAAGCAATTAAAATTTAATTTAATGCTAAAATATATAGATTTAAATATCCGATTTTAATTTTTTTCAGAAAATACGTAAAACTTTATGATAATTTCTATTAAAATATATGGATAAATTTTTTTAATTTAAAAATGACAAAATAAGTGATAAAAGAGAAATCAAATTTTGAGATAAATTTTAATCGATTAAATGAAAATTTTGAGATAAATTTTAATTGATTAAATGAAGGTAAAATGGCTCTATTTTTTAAATTTCAATTATTTTAAAATTAAATAATTAATTAAATAAAATTATTTATAAAAATTTAAATTAATTTATTATTTTTCGAGTAAAAAAGTTAAGCTTTAGTACTTAGAATATTTTCCTTTTAGCCAAAAATTTTGGCTTTTATGTATTTATATAAGATACATGAAAGAATCCATATTTGTTTTCTAATAATTTTGGTTTTTTGAATAATATTTCTCTTGAAAATCATACTATCCCAATAAGTTTGTTCATGCTTGACGTTTTGATTTTTCTATTCATCGAAGCAAAATTCCATCAATTATTATTATTTTAATATATCATTAAAAAAAATTAAGTTTTCAAAGAAAAATATTTGAAGTGTTATAAATTCAAAACTTTTAAAAATCTTACTTTTATAAATTTAAATGTATAAAAAAAATCTCAAAGAAAAATATGCCTCTACTTAGGCTAAAGAAAAATACTCTAGCACTTAAAGGAATATGATCGAGACAATGAATGTAGAGTTGTAGACTTTGTCTCTTCTCGTCTTTTTTGACTTGAAGCTTTGAAATAAAAGTATAACTTCCTATTTGGAATTTTAGCTTTATTGTCCAATATGTTTCAAACTATCAACTTTTATAGCTTTGCTTCAAGGCCTTGGCTGAAGAAAAATCTTACCGTTGGTAGACATAAAAATTTTACCATTGGAGCTAGCCAAGCTTGAAGTGTATTGATATTTCCTTCTGTGGATCAATACTTTCTGGTGCAATCCTGCACAGACAAAGTAACATGTATCAATGCTATTCTAAACTGTATCGGTATTTGAAACAGGGTATGAGCTTTTATTTTTTAATGTTACGATAGTGTATTGATACTCCATTAGTCCTGCCAATATTCAAAATTAATAGTGTATCGATACATATTCAACTAGTGTTGATACTTTCATATAAAGCACATGCAATTAGCTTAAGGATGCAGGATAAACCTTAATCTAAATATGAATATATATGAATATATATATATATATATATAAAATCCTTAGTTCTAAATCCATACATATTTGACTTTCCACATATACTCACCATTATCAAACAGCAATTAAAAAATCAATACAATCATTCTCATAATTAAAATTATATTTCGCTTAAGTTCTTTAGGGTCATATCAAAATCATAGTAATTCAAAATCAACATAGGCTACATTCTTGAACGCAATCTAATGTATAAATATAGATCACATTTTAGGGAGAAAACGTAGTCGAACTTATAGAATAGAGACCACATTTTTAATTTAAATGTAGTTTAATTTATATAATAAACTACATGTTTAAATTATTTTTAAATTTGATTTATTTGAAAATAAATTGATCTTTTATATAAAAAAAACTATGCATATTATATAAACCATGGTGTTTTATTGTAAAATTAAATTACAATTAAAAATAAATTACAAATTAATCAATTATTTAATGCCATTACACGAATCATAGCAAAGTAACATTATCATGCCACATTTTCATAGTAATGAAATGTCTTTAGGATTTCAACATAACACTTGGGTATTCTCCTTAAACTTCATCCCCACCAACCGAGATCAGTATCTTTAACATCTTAGCTTGAACTTCAATGCTCAAAACTTCCGCCAAAAATTGAGGTTTCATCTGTTAAAATCCTAGCTTGCATCCCTTTTAACACAAAATATATATAAATATGCAAAGTTATAGATAAAAAAAAGATACGTTAACAATAATCAAGAAAAATTTTCAAAGTGTACCATATGATTTAACTTATGAAGATTTTTTTTCCCTTAACAAGCATAATGTTCCAGCTCTCTCCATTACATGTTCCTTGTTATACCTTCTCTTCATATAAATAATTGAGATCGGTATTTGTTAACATCCTAGCTTTCATATACCATTTTACGCGAAGAGCGTAGATTGTCAAAATAATAGACCAATTTCTTAGTGGTAATGCATTCATCATATTAGGCAAGCTATTCATCATAATTTATATTATGACATTGTCTATACGTATCTAATTTGCTTTACGAATGCAACTTTATAGTTTAATGATTTTTTATCGGGTCAGTCTGTAAAAATTACAAACTAGTGAGTTAACGTGATGCAAAGTAGGATGTTAACAGGTCTTAACTTTCATTATTTGCAAGAGACGATCTTGTGCAGAAGAAATTTTGAATGCCTTCAAGAAAATATTGAATTTAATTATAATGCTATGATGAAATTGAAAATTTTCCTTAAATCATTCAAAATTTGTTCTGCATAAGAACTTCCTCTAATAATGAAGGTCAGGATCTTTTAACATCCTAATTTGCATCACCTTAAATCATAGCTCTTAATTTTTAAAAATTGACTAGATGAAATACTATTAAACGATAATGTTGTATTTCTAAAACAAATTAGATACATATTGTTGACTCTTATAGGCAATACCGAAAGGGGGTAAATCGGTTTTGAACTAACCTTAAGCTCGTTTTTTGATTCTTTTAAATTCTCTAGCCTATATAAATATTTTCTAAGTTCTCTAGGCTATTCAATCATGCAATCCAAATTCAATACAATAGACACAAATATAATTACAAGTAAATAAAGAGAGTAGGGAAAGATAAATGTACGCAAGTGATTTATAGAGGTTCAGCAACCTTGCCTACGTCCTCTACCTTGAGACGCTCCCAAAGATTTTCCCCAAATTCACTAACTTGAATTTGTCTTTACAATCCCTCTTTTTGCAGGCTCAAGAGAAACCTCTCTCTTTTTCTAGGCTCAAGAGAAACCTCCCTCTTTTTCTTAGGCTAAAGAGAAACCTCCCCTTTTACAAGGAATGAATTGGTTTACAAATTGAGTAATCAAAGAAAACCTCTAAGTAGGCAAATGATTACAAAAATTAGGCACAAAGAAAAGCCTATAAAATATTTGTGCTAGACTATATAAGAAATATGTGAATGATGGAAGATGAAGACTTTGTAGCTCTTGATTTGTTGTTTGAGGCTTGAGGATATGAGGAAAATGAGTTTTGGAGTTGCTGAGTAGTTCCTCTTGCTTCCTTTAGCTTTTAAGCCTCTATTTATAGTCCCTTGGATGTGTTCTAGACGTTGGTTGGAGCCAAAACTCAAATATGACCGTTGTCTCACAAAAACTAGCCGTTACAAGCTATTTTCGAGTAAAGGGATCGATCCCTTTCCATAGGGGATTGATCCTTTCATTCCAGAATGCTGATTCTGGGCTGAGGGACCTTTCTACCATAAAGGGATCGATCCCTTTCCTCAGGGGATCGATCCCTTTGATCAAGGGATCCATCCCTTACAATATTCATTTGCCTTTTCTAGGTCTTTAGGCATTAAAAACATTCTAAAACCAATTTTGAGTATTTTTAAATATGACATGACTTTGAAAACATGAATTTGAGCCCAAAAAATTTATCAAGTAATTTTCTTAAAATATATTCAATACATTTTATAAAGTATTAAGATCAATAAGAATGTATCAATAAGTCATGGTCTTAATGTTTGATATGATCACTTAAAATGTATTGAGAAAATCATGTGTGATAAGGCAAACTTACAATATGAATTAAAACATTAAAGCTTACTTAAGTTTTTGTCATTTCAAAATATATATGTCAATTTAAAGCTAACAATCTCCTCCTTTTTGATATGACAAAACTTAATGTAAATTTGCTTTGAAAATTCTTTGATAAAATACTCCCCCTCAAATAAAGCAAGATTTTATAAAGCTCCCCCTTAATATAAGCATGGGTTTTCAAAAGGAATTTTCAAACTATTTCTCCCCCGTTATCTCTCCCCTTTAATACCTTAATATCTCTCCCCCTTTTTGTCATAGCAAAAAGAAAGAAAAATAAAAAATATGCTCCCCCTAAAATTATGGCTATGCGAGAAGAGATAAAATGTGCTCCATCAAACAAGAAACATGTTAGTACATAGGACTCATAGCACAAATAAATAAGTCAATATCCATAAAGAGTATGAAATATTCATGCAAAGAATATGACTTATGATCCTATACCAATTGTTTATAAATAATTTTGCAAGAAGTTCACAATTGATAAGAGATTAAGCAAGTTGTTTATAAATTTTCTACTATGTTGTATAACTTGCTTATTTCAATTCTATCAAGCACCTAAGTATATCAATTGTTCTTTAAGATCCAACTAAGGTGCATGACAATATATCATGATTATGAGTTGAAATTATATAACATATCATATGCATGAGCTCATAAATCATTTTCAAGAAATATTGTGTTTAGAATTAAATCATACATCAATTAATCACAAATTCTAGCACAAAAGTGTTTCATGCAAAAGTGGTTTATGTGAATTCTTCCCTATTTGTCATTTCAATCTAAGGAGCATGAGAAGAATTGTCAATTTAAAACTCATACCAATAGTCAATTTAGTTTTGGCTTACCAATTGGTGAAAATATGGTTACCAATGATACCAATTGTTATTTCAACCTAAATACCAATTGTTACTAATGGTTGACTTAGACATTTTTGCATAAATCCAATATTTATGTGTAGTGTGTTCATGTCAAGAAAATAATCATTCTAAATATGCAAGAACACAACACACATCATCACATATGCATATGGATCAATTAATCATTAGCACACTATCATAAAGTATTAATCCATATTCATATTCACAAATTTATACCATATGGAAGATTCAAAAAAATCAAGGAATTCAAGCAAACACATTTTCTTCCATGGTTTCAAGCACAAAAATCCTATGCTCATTTTCCAATTCAAGTCCTTAACCAATTATGAGCAAGGAAAGATTCAAAATTACCATTTTAATCAAGTAATAGCCATATCCCTAGTTGTTATCATCATTTAACGTTCTAGAGGGTATATAGTATTTTAACTAAAATGGCTTCACCTAAGTGAATCAATATTATCAAGCTAAAATATATTTTATCATTAAAATCCATAAACTATGAGTGAGGTTAAGCACATAATATCATGAAAACAACTATTCTCATCTCATAGGCATGATTATTGATTCAACTTAAGTAAACATGCATGTTCAACATCAAAACAATCAAGATTTAATGCATGTATATCAATTGTTGGTGTTGTCATAAAAGCCCAAGTTCTTTAATAATTTGGCCATAAGAGAAATTTAAGTTCATAAATGATAAATTTTCATGCATTATTACATTTAGGATTCATTTACCATCACAAATTATAGGCCAATGACCATTACCAATTGTTGAATTTATATTTGAAATCAATCCACTAGATGTATAATTATCATGAAACCTAGTGTGGAATAGATAAGTCAAGCTAAGAGACATAATCTTATAAGCATGCTTGACTAAGATGAACAAAAGGAATGAAGAATATTCATTATGCACAAGTTCATCAAATTCTCAAATATATCCATAAATTCTTGAAATAATTCTCAAAATTATGTTTAAGCATTCATTGAAAGTATGTTTCAAGATCATTTCAAGATTTATGCAATTCATGACCATCTTTAATGAGGAAACTGGTTTTGCACTTGTGAGATTAATGAAAAATGATATTGATTGTTGAAAGTGATACCATTTGTTGGAAATGATACAAATTGATGGAGTTGAGGCATGATATCAATGAAAAATGAATTTTCATAGTTTAAAGATCATCAAAAAGAAGTTAAAACAATGAATTTTAAGTTGAGAAGAACGAAGATATCAAGAAAGTGAAAAATCCTTCTTAAATTCGGTTGAAAAAGTGCAAAAAAGCTATTTTGGTTTGGGGGGATCGATCTCTATAGGAGGGGGATCGATCCCTCATACGTTTTCTGCAGTTTTTGACAGAAAATTCAAGTCGTGAGGTACCAAAACTTTGTTTTTGAGTATTTTAATTCCAAGTAAAGGTTTAAACACTTGTATAACATGATTTTGGACTTATATGAATGAAAAACCATTTTACAAAAGATTTTGCAATTTTGGAAGAATTTTCACAATAAAATGCATTTTTGGCCTCAAAGGAGGTCATTTTGAGAGTTATGCATATTTTGACAAAACTAAAGCATTGGAAACCACCAATATGTCAAAACAAACTTCTTCACATAGGTTTTAAGCACATATATCATTAAAACATACATCTTGTGAACAACATGCCATGATTTCCAACATACAAATTTCTCATTGATGCTCATGACATAGCATTTTGCATAAATGACATATTTAACAATTTTTGGAGCATATCAATATATTATCAACACATCTCATACTTGCTCCAATCATACAAAGTCATTTCAAAATCATCAAACATGCTTTTCATTCAATCATTCAATGCCTCAAGTACTATAATCAAATAATAAAAAATCTTTGTCATGCCTTTTTGTTCGATCATTCAACTCACAATGCATCAAGAATCATCAACCAAGTGCTTCATTAAATCAAACAAATAATTTTAATACATATGAGTTTTGAAAAGATAGAATATAAGTTTACAAAACTCCTTTGCTTGAGTATGCTTTGCCTTGAATTGTTGAGTCCACCTTGAGCTATCCTTTGAAGAATTTTTGTGACCTTGCCAAGGGTGGATCCTCAAGCTCTTCCTGTCTCTCATTGGCACAAGCAAACTCCAAGAGACGTGTAGAGCATTTGAACTCCATTGTTTCATTGTATTCCCATGCTCTAACACTCCTACAACAAACAAATTCAAGCATGCTTTGGTACCCAAATTTTCTTGGGTCCATAAGAGTTAGTGCAAACAATTTTAGATCCCTTTGGGATCCATTTTAAGCTCATTTCATCATCATTTATAACATGCTTTGCGATCCACATCTTCCTAACTACTTTTTCTCTAAAAGTAGTTTTTCTATATGTGCATGCTTGTGAAGAGTGGCCTATCCTATTGCATAGTGAGCATGTGAGAGATGTATCATGCATAGAATTTTTGATCACTAGGAAGTTCTTAAGATGAGTTTCTTTTTGTTCTGCATTATAGCCTAACCCATCTTTGTCAAAGAAGGCTCTTTGGTTCTCTAGCATGTGATCTAATTTTTGTTGACCCATATAGAACCTAGTAAATGAGTTATGCAAATTTGTATTCTTTTCATTCAACTCATTTATCTCTAAGTTAGCCTCTTCTAATTTCTTTTGAAATTCTAACTTAGCATTCAATAGCTCATCATTTTCCATTTTTAATTTTGTAATCATTTTCTTGTATTTTGAGTTCATGCATTCAAATTCACTAGCTAGCTCATTAAAGGCATTTTGTAAATCGTCATAGGAATGGTCATTACATTCACTAAAGCTAGGTTTCTCCTTTTCATCCTCAAAGTCAAGGAGCTAGGATTTGCTAATTTATTTTTAATGTCTTCTAATTTCTTTTCTAGCTCTAATTTCACCTTGGTGAGTTCATCATTCTTTGAGCCTAGATCTTTTATTTTCTCCTCCAACTCAAAATTAGTATTCATCAAAATTTCATTCTCTTTTCTAAATTTATTTAACTTTTTGTTATATTTTGCATGCATTGATTTATATTCATCACTTAGTTCATTAAATGCATCTTGAAGCTCATCAAATGAATATTCTTCTAAAGTTTGTGAGCTAATCTCAAAGTCATCACCAAGAGCCATTTATGATCATTTTACTCGATAGAGGTTAGTCAAAATTAATCTTGAGCCCAAGCTCTGATACCAATTGTTGACTCTTATAGGCAATACCGAGAGGGGGTGAATCGGTTGAACTAACCTTACGCTCATTTTTCAATTCTTCTAAATTCTCTAGCCTATATAAATATTTTCTAAGTTCTCTAGGCTATTCAATCATGTAATCCAAATTCAATACAATAGGCATAAATATAATTGCAAGTAAATAAAGAGAGTAAGGAAAGAGAAATGAACGCAAGCGATTTATAGAGGTTCGGCAACCTTGCCAACGTCCTCTACCTTGAGAATCTCCCAAGGATTTTCCCCAAATTCACTAACTTGAATTTGTCTTTACAATCCCTCTTTTTACAGGCTCAAGAGAAACCTTTCTTTTTCTAGGCTCAAGAGACACCTCCCTCTTTTTCTAAGGCTAAAGAGAAACCTCCCTCTTTTTTTTTAGGCTAAAGAGAAACCTCCCCTTTTACAAGAAATGAATTGGTTTACAAATTGTGTAATCAAAGACAACCTCTAAGTAGGCAAATGATTACAGAAATTAGGCAAAAAGAAAAGCCTATACAATATTTGTGCTAGACTATACAAGAAATATGTGAATGATGGAAGATGAAGACTTTGTAGCTCTTGATTTGTTGTTTGAGGCTTGAGGATATGAGGAAAATGAGTTTTGGAGTTGCTAAGTAGTTCCTCTTGCTTCCTTTAGCTTCTAAGCCTCTATTTATAGTCCCTTGGATGTGTTCTAGACGTTGGTTGGAGCCAAAACACAAATATGACCGTTGTCTCACAAAAACTAGCCGTTACAGGTTATTTTCGGGTAAAGGGATTGATCCCTTCATTCCAGAATGCTTATTCTGGGCTGAGGGACCTTTCTGCCATAAAAGGATCGATCCCTTTCCTCAGGGGATCGATCCCTTTGATCAGGGGATCCATCCCTTCAGACAGGGGATCCATCCCTTTGATCAGGGGATCTATCCCTTACAATATTCATTTGCCTTTTCTAGGTCTTTAGGCATTAAAAACATTCTAAAACCAATTTTGAGTATTTTTAAATATGACATGACTTTGAAAACATGAATTTGAGCCCAAAAAATTTATCAAGTAATTTTCTTAAAATATATTCAATACATTTTATAAAGTATTAAGACCAATAAGAATGTATCAATAAGTCATGGTCTTAATGTTGGATATGATCACTTAAAATGTATTGAGAAAATCATGTGTGATAAGGCAAATTTACAATATGAATTAAAACATTAAAGCTTACTTAAGTTTTTGTCATTTCAAAATATATATGTCAATTTAAAGCTAACACATATAAACAATATTATAACATAAAATATGATGAATATCTTGCTTAGTACAATGCATGCATTCAACTAAAAACTTGGTCTATTAATTTTGACAACTTACCCCTTCAAGTAAAATGGCAAAGTACCACAACTTATAAGCTTTTCCGGCCATCCATAGCTTAATTAAGATGAGATCTAGCTTTTTGTATAGAAACCTAATAAAATCACAGAATTGCATTAGTTAAAGCACACTATAGTAAAATTTGTTCAACTAAAAAGGTCACTCGCATAAACAACCAAAATCAAAGGAAATAATGAGAAAAGAACTCTAAACTCAAAAAACTTCAAATGAAATATTTGCTGCCAATAGTATTCCCCGAAATTCTTTTGCAATAATTTAAACTTTTTTTTTTGTAAGAAAACTCATGTAGAACAATAAAGGAAACCAGTTATTCTAGAACTACATGACTTTATCTCATTTAAATATACAAAAAAGTGAGACCATAAACTAAATTAAAAGAATAACAAAACCCTAAAATTTAAAATTAGCAAAAAGTAAACCTTAAAAATCGAAAAGAGAGTTTTTGGACAATGAACCTCTTTTGTACAGGAATTAGATGAGCTAAGTGAATAATATCCTTCAAATCTATAAAAACAAGTGATAAACAAAAAAATTATAAAGAATCAAAGTAATAAAGTAAAAAATGATAGAAAATAAAACCTAGACATTAAAAAAGGGGTTAAATTGTATGATTAATAAATGGAAATGGTTAATCATCACTACTATTGTTATTTCATGGTGCGCGAGAGTTGACCTAGAAAGAAAAATAGTATTTTATGGGTTTTTTTGTTCAAAATGAGGTAACACTAAATATGGTTTCTAGAGTAAACAGTGCCTAGGATAGATTATCATTTGATAAAAGTGGTTTTCTGTTAAGCGAAGTGAGACATAGAAGGATTAGAAAGTGAGAAATAAACCCTAAATATGCATACAAACTAAGTAAAACAAATAACGACTACTATTATCATTTAAAATCAGAGATTTTTCACATTGGTAATTTAATTTGAAAACAAATAAAACTACTACGCTTAACAAAAAGGTCGTATTCTATTTCGAAATTAGAGTATACTTAGGATTAAAACACGTAGGCTTTTATTATTGTACAAGAATCTTAGAAAATGAAACATCAGACATAGAAGATTACATTTGAAACCATAATTGTAGTTAAATTTATTAAAACAATAAACAGTTGTCTTTCATAGACGTTGCATCAGCCTTGCCTGAAACTAAAATCATTTCCAAAGTTCTTGAATATTGGAAAAAGAGACATTGAGTTACAAAAGACTTCATTTAAAAACCTAAGTCGTAGTCTATTAATAAATAAAATCATAGTTAAATTTATTTAAACAAGAAAATGTTTGTTCATAAATGACGTTGTACTAGCCTTGCTTGAAACTAAAATGACTTTCCAATTACTTGAATCTTGGAAGATGAAACATTATGCCTTAAGCCACAAAAGACTACCCCTTTGACACAAAAACTCATACTCTATTTATATACTTTTATTGTATTTGAATCTTGGAAGATGAAACATTAAACCTTAAGCAACAAAAGACTACGTTCAAAACATAAAAAACGTAGTCTATTTATTTACTTTTAATGTACTTGACTCTTGGAAGATAAAACATTGACCCTTGAGCCACAAAAGACTATGTTTGAAATAAAAAAAACCGGATATCTATATACTTTTAATATCTAAAGACTATAGTGTGTTGAAAATAGTAATAGTAGTTTTATGTAATTAAGTTTAAGTAAAATGTGGTTTTTTAGTACCTTAGACTACACTTTTAATATAAGTGCAATTAGAGCCATGGCACCTAAAATCTGAATAGTTATAAAATTTTAAAAACCGTAGTTAAAGATATTAGATTACGTGCATTTTTAGTAATTAGTTAATTTTTACGTTACTGTAGTCTAGGTGCTTTTTTCCTAGTAATGAGGATTAGGTCTAACCTACAAGCTTTTAAACCCATTCCTGCCTTGCTAACAAATGTCTCTTGCATTTAAAAGCATTTCTAAACACATTCACATTCTAAACCCTACATTTTAAAAGTGTGACAAGTTTTATTGGTGTAATACATAACAGCTCCTTCCTTCAAATGTCTTTAAGAAACCTAGCAAAAGAGTTATGGCATTGCCACATTGTTTCAAAATGGAAAGACCTAAGTTCACATAAAATTTGTTCTGAAACAACCAAGCAAATTTAATAAAATAGGGCAAGCAAGGTAGGTTCCTTACAAAAGCCTTATCAAATTTTAGTCTCTAGTATGAGTTAAACTCTGTCCAATCATTTCTTTATCAATACCCTGATGATTTATTTGTTAGTTTAGGTAAATTCTCACCCATTCGTATTTAAGTCAATTAGTTTTCTTCTTGAGATAACCTCCCAAAAAGGTTTAAGCTTTTTGAATTTCTGTTGTGAACCACCTTGTTTCTCCATCGATGAGAATATTTGGTTAAAGCCACCCATAAAAGTCTATGGTGAACTATCAAACACATCAAAACTCATCAAGTAATCCCATAAAAGTCTACGTGTGGATAGAGTTTGACTGGCATAGTTGAAATTTGTAAGAGCTCAGCGAAACCTCCTACCCTCAGTAATGAAAATTGAAATGAACTATCCACTTCTTTCAAAAACATCAACCTTTCCCGTATTAGGTGGCGTTTGGTTCACAAAATGGAATAGAGAAGGAATAGAAAATATATTTTGAGGGAATAGAAAATAGGAGGAATATGTATTATGTTGTTTGGTTGGCGGAATGGAATAAGTTTTCTAAGTTTTTTTTTTGTTTGGTTTAAGGGAAGGAAAAAGGTAGGAATAAGATTAAAATGACCAAAATACCCTTTTAATATAAATTTATTAAAATTTAATATAATTTTTTTTCATTTAAGTATTTACTGAAATACCTTACATTTAAATATTAAAATTATCATAAAATTCATATTAAAATATTTATATTTATTTATAAAATTATTATTTGCTAAATAATTAATATTTATTTATAAAATATATAACTTTACAAGTAATTATAAAATATTTAAATTATTATTTTCTAAATAATTAAAATTAATTTATAAAAAATATAAATTTACAAATATTTTATAAAATATTTAAATTTTATTATTTTTTAATTGGGAAACATCTTTCAGCACAGGTCATTCGAATGCTCCATTATGGGAATTCGAATGGCCCGTGTTGAAAGGCATTCTGTTTGCAGAATGCCTTGGAGAATTCAAATTTCCCATTTTGGGTATTCGAATGCCCCCTGTTGAAAGGCATTCTGTTTACAGAATGCTTTGGGAAATTCGAATGCCCTATTATGGGCATTCGAATGCCCGAGCGAAGGCTATAAAAATAGCCTTCGACTTTCACTCTTTCTGACTCAAACTTCACTAGCCACCTTCAACGCTTTCTCTTTCCAACTCAAGCTTTCGCTAATTCATCTCTATTTTCATTTAACAAATCATCAAACTTTCACTTATCCATCCTTATTTTTGTTTAACAAATCAACTTTTCAAAAATTCTCTCCATCAAAAAAGGTATGAAATTCTCTCCATCAAAAAAGAACAAAATGGATTCTGGATACCCTAACTTGCAAAAGTTTGCAATGTATGCTGAGTAATGATCTTCAACTTCATTTTTTATAGATTGAAATTAAAAAAAAAATAGGGAGAAAGGCAGAAGAGGAGTCGAGCAGAAGCAGAAGAGGAGATGAGTAGAAGAGGAGATGAGCAGAAGCAGAATGAGCAGGAGCAAAAGAGAAAGGTTGATGGTGGCATTTGCTATCATTTTTTTATTTTTTAAAGGACACGCTAGTCCAAAAATAGATAAATTGCTCACGGAAAAGCTATTCAGGGTGGGGGGGGGGGGGGGGGAGGGAAGAGTATTTGGTTTTCCCTCTCAAGCAGTTCCACTTTTCTACACAATACTTTTGCGATTTTTTGCTCCTTTCAACCAAACTGCAGATTCCATGAATTTTTGGAAAAATGGCTGAATTGAAACACAATTCTGCCCAATCAAACACGCCATTAGTGTTACAAAGCACCTAAATTCAATTTATGAAGCCATTAGCATTAACTTAATAAAGTTATCGAACCTTAAAAGATGGATAACTGTATCAGCTACACTCACTAATACATGGTCCCGCTATGATTAATAAATTTATCTTGTGATTTGCAATTAACTCCCTTGCATGTCTTTTAAACTCAACATTACCAGCACAACTACGATACCCAAATAGTACTAAAGAAAACACTAAAAAGTGTTAAGCAATATGCATGGTTTTGGATAATGTAATCTCATGACTTAACTCCATATTATCTTTAACAAATATACATTCATCACAAGCATTTAATCTCTGTCATCTTAATATCCCTCTATCCAACCATTATTGAAGGTAGAGGTGTCAAATAAGTTAGATGGCCCATAGCACGACATGATTCTGCACAGTGTGGATTGTGCTTTGCACGATTCAATGTAAATATGCAAGTCAAGCCAAATACAATATATATACATGTGCCAAGTCAGGCTAGAAGTTCTTAGGCACATAGGTTGTGTGAGAACTCGTTATTTTATACTGTATATGTACATTTATCCGATTAATTATCAATAAAGGAATTATCGATAATAGTTTCCAATATTTAATATAAAAGAATGGTGTCTCTCACATAGAAAATTTCAATACTAGATGAAAAATATAAATATGGAAAATATTAGACAAATGATGGAATAAAAATTACTATGGAAAATTAGAGACTCAAAATGAAATTATTTTTGAGAAAATTAAATGATTGGCCAAATTGACCAATAATGGATCAAATATTTAAATAAGTAAATTAAAAGAAAATAATTAGATCTTGAAAAAATTCTGATTTGGAAAATCAGAACTGTTATGGCGGCATGAAAAAGAGAATTAAGACAAATTAAATAGGCCAAATAAATGTTTAATAATTAAAGAAAAATTATTAGATTAAAAGTCTTAAATGGTGGCTAATAAGAATTAGCCAACACACATGCCATTCTTCTATTATCTTCCAGCCACCGTGAATCTCACTTCAATTTTGTCTCCACCAAAAATTCCTCCTCTGTTTCACGTCGAGCAGCTGTCCTTCCATAGCAGATCTTTCATTTTCTTCAGTAAATCACCCAAGTTTCTTGAGGGAAAATAAACCTTGTATATCAAGCTTCCAAAACCCTCAAAGAAGTCTAAAAACCTCAAACAGAAGCTGAATCAACGTGGAAAATCTGCCTCTGTACAGGTAAAGATTCAGCTAAAAATTTTGAGCTCTTTACTCTTTAATTATGGCTGTTATGAGTAAGAATATGTTGTTTATATCTTTTATTTGAAATAAGAATATGCATGAGTTAAGAGTTAGGGTTCGGTTTTGATGGTTAGAAAGAAGGAAGATAGGTGTTGATGATGATGATTCACGTGAAAAATGAAAGGAAGGCTGAAACTTAAGAACCAAAAACAGCCATGAAACATTAAAAGAAATAAAAGCATGAGTTTTGGTTGTAGGCAGGGGTCCACGTGAAACCTAAAGGAAGAAGACAAGTTATGTGGAAAAATTTGTAAAGCTTGTGTAGGTCAACAAAGGTGGCCGAATGGAAGAAAAATGGGACTGTACGTGGAAAAGAAAACCTTGGTTGATAAGTGCAGCCAAAATAGGAAGCGAAAGAGAGAAGTAAGGGCTGACCTTGGCTGACCTTGTGTGTGTGAATGCTGGACCTTTGACAACCTAAAATATGCTAGGTGTAGCCTCAATATAGAAAGATATAAACTGAAACCAACGTGGACTGCAAAACAGAAAAGAAATGAAGGTTTCGGTTGGACAATAGACACCAAGAAAAAGAAAAGAAAAGAACGGTTAGATTTGGCTTAGCTAAATGGATAGAAAAATGTGTCAACTATGATTGGTGTGTATATATATAGATATATATATATATATATATATATATATATATATATAAAAAATAAATAAACCACTTATATTTAGCTAAGACTATTCGGCCAAAATAAAGGACAGAGGAAGTGACGTGAATGGTAAAGAAAAGTGGGGAGAAATTGACTAACTTAGAAGGATGAAAATATACAAGGATAAAACAAATGTAATACTATGGAAAATGGAAATTATAAGCCAAATAGACTTCGTAAATGAAGAGGGATATTCGGCTATAGAAATGGACAAGGGGAAAGGAGGAGAAAATTAGTCAATTAAAGTGGCTGGAAAATATACAAGAGTGTATATACAAATAACAAGAAGACATAATCATAAGCCAAAAAGGCTTATGCATGGAAAATGATATTTGGCCATACAATTTTGGTGAAAAGGTTGACTAGGTAAAATGGCAAATAATGCCAAAACAGAAAAGGAAAATGAATGAAATATTCATTACCATAAGGAAATCATAGAAATTTCTAAATATTCGATATAATGAGAATTCAAATAAGTAAAGGAATTTATACATGTTAATATCGAATATTGATTTTATTAAGCTGTTATTTGCAGTTTCTAATCCGATGAGTTAAGAAGCATAATGGTGCAATTTAGAACATATCTCTACAATGCTACTGAGTCAAAAGTTCGACGTTCGTGTGGAGCATGAAATAACACGATCTCGAGATACAGGTAAGAGATGCATATATAGATTTGGAGGGATATCCGAATGCATGATTTACGTGCTATGACTTTTATACGAATTATGGAATTTTGGTTTTGCCTCAAATTGCATGGAATCTAGGATTTTCTAGTTGGTGAACTATGTTTGCAAGTGCAGGAGGCTAGGACTCAGGCAATCATTATACCGCCGAATTTTATTCAAAATATTTCTAAAAGTGTTAGAAAATATTTTGGTGCATTATTGATATTTTTCCTAGCCTCAAAAGGGATGAATTAAATATTTTTCATAAATGGTTATTATACCGAAAAGTATTTATTGAATATTCTGGACACCGATTTTGGTGAAGGTGTCATTACTGAAAATTCATCGCATATATTTTACAGTGAAATGTATGATTGGTGAAATGAAATGGTGAATAGTGAATATTTTATAATTAATTTCAGTCTGATAGTCACTATTTTATTATGATTTTCCTTTATGGGATAAATAAATTTTATCACATGTAAGGATTTCCATAAAGGCTTTATTACTGTGTTAATATTGTTTTGAGACTAGAATGTCTTTACACTTGTTTATGGTGGAAAAATGTATTGGTGGAATTATTGAATTTGGAAAATAAAATATTTTATTTTTCCATAAATCAAGAAAATATTGGAATAGTTTTCCAATAACTTTGAAATGCATGTTTTGAAAAGAAAGCATGGAAACACATGTGTATGTGTTCTACGGTGAAAAAAAATAGTTATGAAATTTTATTCCTACTATATGATTATCTTATAAACTGTTTTCACCGTACGATACTGTGATTTATACCTTTATAGATTTTCTAAAAGATGTTATTGATTTTACTTAATTCCATAAAGGTAATGAGATTTCACATATACTGTTTTGAGACTATTAGGCCCCATGTCATGCTCACGTGTTCATGTGTACCTTCTCATGTGTTGCGTTGTTGACATTGAGCCATCTTCAGCAGTCCCGGCGTCACTTGCTCAGTGTACGACCGAGGACACTTATAGACTATGGTCATAGATCTCATGTGTTTATTATACTGTCCCTACAGGGATCTCACGTGTACTCTATTATTCCCTACGGGACTTATAGCATGATATTATTAGGGTGTGCTTGGTCTCTACTATTATTCCACGTGTTTAGATTTGATGAGAAATGTGAAAATTATACTGTCTATTGTGATGTTTTATCACTGATTTGTGAAATATGTGAATAGTGTATTTTACTGCTACATGTGTTTAAAGTGATCGATTTCAACTGTGGAAATCAAACTGAATTTCAAATGTGGTTCATATGATTTACTAAATTGTTTATTTAATCATATGACATTTTATATGCAGTAAGTATTTTAATAAAAATTATAACTAAAAGATTTTATTGCTTATAGTCTTCGAGGTATCAAGATTTGCATACAAATCTCTTACTGAGCCATGGTTTGCTCACTCCAATATATTATCTCTCTAGATATTTTCAGTTACCAGTTGAGTATATCATCCGAGAATTAGAGGCTGCACACTGAGCACCCCGAGGCAGCATTTATAGATCCCGGAGGTATATTTATTTTATTTTATATGTTCAGACTTTTGATTTACGGTACTACAGTTTTATATTAAATTAGGGGATGTAAGTATTAATTTAAAATACTTGTAAATATTTATTTTCGTTAATTATATTAAATTACGGAAATCGTGTTTTCAGTGAATTAAATGTGGAAATTAAGATATCGCAGACAGCCCAACCTATTCATGTGTGGTGAAAATGTGTAAAAAGTGTAAAATACTGTGTATTTGGGATGTGACAGGTTGGCATGGAATGGCTCATGAAAGGCCAGTGCTAGCAACTGACACATGGGCTAGCACAACATATACAGCACAAAAGCCCATGTGACGTGCTGTTCCATAACTATTATAAAATTTCTATTCGTTAGTCCTTTAGATGTATTCATATTATTTTATTTTCTGATAAAACTGTATTTAGTTGTTATATAATATGGGCAACTTATAAATATAAAATTATATTAAATAAATCATTATGGTATATTTAAATTATTGGTGAATAAATTTATAATTATTTTATTTTGAATACAAAATGTATGATATGACAGTTTATACACACACAAACTTTATATGAAACTACACTATTAATAAAAACTCATAAAGGATAAATTATTAAGATTAAATAATTGCCACGTAATTTAGTTAATTAGTTGCAGTAAAAATATCTAAGATATCTTTGCTAAGATAAAAAATTTTAAACTATTATGTTTGTATTTCCCAGATTGTTACATTTGTAACTTCTTTATTTTAATTTAGTCCGTTTTTCATCAAAAAAATTTTTAAACAAATTAGTGATTAGCAAAACAAATTAAGATTCTAGGATAAATACAAATTCATTATTTTTATTTAGTAGATTCTATTTATTTCTCCGTGGAAGTAAGCATTTTTCAAATATTAGGATTATAAATTTTAATATCTTTACTTAGTAGCTAGATTCTATTATGTTTTCTCTTAGATTTAAGCATTTTGTAGACTTGGAGATTTGTGTCAATAATTTGTTTCCGTGTCACGTAAAATCGTATTCGTGTAATGTAAAACACGAAAATTTTGTGTTAAAATTCATGTCGACACGGAAAACCAAAAACCTTATTTTTAACATTTAACCTATTCATATATGATTTTTACTTCATTTTAGCCTGTGTCACATTCATGTCTTTTATTCGTATCGTTTTCATGTTGTGTCATTGTATCATGTTTATGATTGCTAGGTCTAGCATTTTGTCAAATCACGTCAATTCTGTGTCTTTTTATTTTATTTTACATTATTTTATTTTATCTTACATGTTATTTAAAATAATGAATAAAATTTTTTAAAAAATTATTAAAAATTATTAATGGATGAGCTTGGCAGGATTTGGCACGAAAACAGTGTCTTACTTGGCACAAAAACAGTGTCATACTTGGCCCTGCTCGAGCCATGAGATTACAGGCCATGTGTTGTGCTTTGCCATACCCTTAATAGCACAACCCGTTAAAAAATATTTTTGGACTAGCATCATCCATTAACTCAGGGGCTTGTCAACCCAATACGACTCATTTGACACATCTAACTAAATGTGGCCTTAGTTGAGGGAGAGCAAAGGGATCGCATAGTTATTAAATCGAGATATATATTGTGAATTAAAATTTTATTTTTAAGACTCAAGTATCAAATATCATATCATAAGATATGTAAATAATTTTAAAATTAATAAATAAAACTTGTACATGTAAAATAAAAAATATTATACATATTAATAGCATTGAGTGTATGATACTAATAAAAAAGATTATTGTTTTTTAGACTTTTAACATACTCATTAATAGTATTTATTTTTAAAAAATATATATTTTTATTTTAATTTATGGAATAGAAGTCTAATTTTTCTAATTTTTTATGATTAAAATACATGGAGAATATTTTTTTTATTTTTTAGGTTAAAAAATAATTAAATTATATTTTTAACTAATTGAGTCAATACGGATTTTGATTGGACTTAATCCAAAATCACTACAAAATGTATCGAAATGTATTGCTATACAATATGATATGTTTCGATTCATTTATATATTAATAAATATACTATTGATTTACGATAAAATTGATTCTCTATAGATTCATGCTGATTTTGTAATAGATTGAATTATATCGTACTATAAGTATAAAATATTCTACAATATCATAACTATGGTGACTATTAACATGCACATTGATATTTGCGATAACAACTCTGGGACCAATCGCCCTTTCAGTTGAGCCTGTATGTAGACTTCAGTTGGACAATGCCTAGCATTCGGGCTAGCTGTGGCTCCACCCGAAGATCACGCCATGAACTAAATTAGGCCTAAGCGGTATTTTTTTTTTTTTATAGAAATGCAGTAGAGTATTATTTAGTCAGGAAACGTACAACTTAGTTTGTCCTGTTGAAGAGCAACTTCACAGAGTAAGATTACACAAGCATTCTTAGCTAACAGAAGTGCAACTACATTGCCTTCTCGTTTGACATGTTTAAACTTCACCTCTTGGAAGCCAGACAACATAGCTTTCGTTTCTTCTAAGAGGCGACCAGCTGTGGAGTGATCTTCTTAGTATTTTGAATTTGCTGTGATGGCTTGTAACGAATCACCTTCCACCTCTAACTGGAAGAACCCCATCTCTTGAGCAAACCGGATGGACTCCTTTAGTGCCAGACATTCAGTAAGATAAGGATCAAACGCTCTGTCTTTTCTGATTGACGACCCTAGTAAAACCTCCCCTTCATAGTCACGCACAATTATACCAATACACATACGATCTTGCTCCTTGCAAATAACTGCATCAAAATTCAACTTACCCATGTGATCATGAATAGGTGGTACCCAAATATTGGTCAATGAAGAGGTTGTTGCTGAAGCAGGATGATTGATCATTAATGCTTTGAACTCTACCAATATTCTCTACCAAACTGCAACAGGTTTGAAGGGTCTGTTGAAGTTTCACCCAGTCCAGTAGAATAAAGCACATCATTCCTATGATACCAGATACTCCATAGTAATACAAAGAAGTAATCAAACTTTATAGAGTCCACCTTCTCCAAAACTTCCATGAACCAGTCAATCACTGAAAGAAGCTTGATACCAAAGAGGAATAATATCAAAAACAGATATGGACCACACTACTTTAGTCAATTTACAATCGCGCAGAACATGAATACAGCTTTCATGAGACCCTGATAAAAGAAACACAATGAATTTGGAACCACCTTCTTTTCAAACAGATTCACCATAGTTGGTAGAATGTCTTTACAACAGCGCCAAGCATGAACTTTATTCTTGATTGGTACAGAAGCATTCTATATTTTACCCCAGAGGATATGCTGATGAGTGTCTAAAACATCACCTTTTAAGACATTTTATCATATGAATTTTGATTAATATTTGGAATTTTTATTTAATTTCTTTCTTATTTATTTGATTTTTACTCGTGTGTAAAAAATTCAAAAATATTATGAACATTAAGGAATTTGATTAGAATTGAGACAAAAGTGTAAATTGAAAAGAATGTGGCCTAATTTGATAGCCCACATTATAACTCATGTCTCAACAAAGCCTTAAAACCCACGAAGCAAGAAGAAATCCTGCCCAAGAGAGACTTGCTGCCAAAGAAAGAACAAAAGAAGCCCTAGCCTATAAAAAGGAGAGGAGCTGTTAAGGGAATGAGTGTGGTGACATTAGATTAGGAGTAGCTTTTTAGAGTGATAGAGCTGGTGACAGCAGCTTGTAACATCTACTCCTTTTCAATTTCATCCCCTGTTTCTAAAAACTTTTCGGTTCCTTGTTTTAATTCAATTTACGATTTATGACTTTTGTTTTTAAAAATTCTTTAAGTTTTTACCTGTCATAACGTGTTAAGACTTAGATCCTAACTCATTAGACTTAAAATTAAGAAGTCGCCATCAACCATACTAACTTAAGTGTGATTGGTCACATATTCTATTCTTAAAATAAGGCTTGATCTACGTTCAAAGAATTTTAGATTCAAGAGTACAGTTACGTGTGAGAAAAGATTAGCACTCTCACAACGCTCATCATAAAATGATATCAACTATTCTAGGTCATTCTAAATTGACCTTAATTTGACTAATTTCGATATGCTTAATATATTGAAAATTTACTTAAAACCTTCCATTTGGTTCAGACAATAATTCTCCTCACCTCAAAAATATTCAAGTAATACCATTTGATTTACTTGAAGAGGTTATGTCATCGGATCATATAAATAAATTATGAAAACCCTAATATTGACTCTATACCCAATTCCTACAATTTTTCTATAATTATTTGTCTTTATTTTCCTATTATATTGTTTTTATTCTATTTAGTTTTATTAATATATTTTTTTATTTTCATATATAATTCTTTTGAAAACAAATATATATCATTTGTATTGAAGATTTACTTTAAACCTTCCACCAATCTGGTTCAGTCTAGAGCAAACTCCTCACCTAAAAATTCTCAAAGAGTACCATTTGACTTTCTTGAAATTTCATCATTGGATAAATTGTATTCATCTTCTTAATTTTAATTTATGTTTTTCTTATCTAATTTTTATTCTATCTTCTTCTTATTTGCTTTTTTATCTAATTTATTTTTTATTTTATTTATCTTATATCTATCATGCTAAGTTGTGATTTATTTATGATTTATCCTAGACTAAATTAACTAATTACATTCGAAAACCTATAAACTATATTTAATATATCATCCAAATTATTTAATTTAATTACTAATTACTCAATCTTAATCTACTAATCAAACAGTACTAATTAAACTAGTCATTTAATTACAACAAAAATACCTTTTTTCTTCTAACCTTGCCTTTACCTCTTTCTTTTATTTCTTTCCACGTTCATATTCTTTCTTCTCACTTTACTCACGTGGCCCTTTTCTTCTATTTCTGTTTTCTTGATGCAGGGGCTGATGATTAGTAGCGGAGCAAAAAAATTTATTTACGAGAGGCTTCACTCAAATATATTAAAATATAAAAAATTAAAAACAATAATATTGTTAATAATATTAATTAAAAAATTAAAATTTTTGTATCTAGTCATAATTGTAAAAAAAAATTAATCATTTTTTGTTCGATTTTATATTTTCAAAATTATGTTTAATAATTTTGTACAATAATTTCGTCACCAATTGTTTAGAACACATATTTTTTAAGATACACAATTAATTTACCATTAAATCATTAATCTCTCATTTCGATACACAAATAAGTTTTCAACATGTTGTTAAAAATATATTATATGTTATTACTAATAAAATCAATGTTAGTGTTTATAACAAATAAACTAACGAACGTATTTTCT